>JASCZW010003761.1:0-89018 GCA_034211315.2 Aedes japonicus
TCACAAGTTCCTATCTCATGCTTCCACGGGTCAACAGATGACAAAGACCGCCAGCTAAGGGTTGCGTACTTAGCTGGTAGTGCAGCCTGGGCACTGTTGTCCTTCTGACTTCAGCTAGATTGAGGAGGTGCGTGCCGAGCGTCTGTCCACCAATGAGGTCTGTTCACCAGCGGCTGAGTAAGAAAACGTTGTATCTCGTCAGCTATACCTTAGGAGGCAGTCCCACCAACGCAATGTAGGCAGCGCGGTAAGATAGCATGCTGAAGTCTTACCCTACTACGAAAAATGTAAGTATTCTTAATTTTGTGAGATTTTTCCTCATTTTATTGCCCACAACTATTTTATAAGGGACAGTAGAAATTTGCAATATCCCAGTACATCTACTAGTGCAAATAAAAACAAAAACAAATGTGCTAATTGAATCTAAAGTTCAGTATAGCCGTGAAATTTTCATTTTGTCTTAACTTTTTATAAATCATTTATGCTAAAAATGTCTACTGTTCCTTTAACAACTATATAACGGGGATTCCCTGGGGGGCAGCCTTAGGCAGTCGAAGGATTTGTTGACTGGAGTTCGTGGAGTCACCAGTCCCTTGTCATGCGAAGACACGCGGCCTTATGGCCTTATGGCCTTACGGCCGCGGCCGATTTCCGTAAGCATCTGCGCGCAAAATATGGGGCAACAACTGCAAGCCTGCACCCTCTTGTAGTGGACAAAAATCAAATATAATTATCATTTCTGAAAGATAATGAAATTTTCTACCCCTTGAACTAAATTTCAGACAATTTAAACTTAAACTCATTGCAAAGTGATCATTTGAAATGAAACGTTTTTTCATTTCAACCGTGTTCAAAAGTTATAAACAATCAATTAGCCAATTTTTAGTTCAAGCCGTACAAAAAACTATAACCTTTTAAACAGTTGTTTGATAGAAGGAATCGGATCAATAGTTCAAGCCCGGGGCTTGAAGTTAAATTGAAAAATATGGTTTTGAGAAATCGCCATTTTGAATTTTCACAAATTTTTTTATCTCTTAAAATTTTTGAATAATAATCAAATTTAATCGTCAAAACCGGAAGTTTGTACGCTTTTTCATTGTTCCACAAAATAAATACAAACTTTGCCTTATTTTTGCCCAAATCCAGGGGAGGGCCCCCTTAAGCACAGTGCATGCCAGCGACGACGGATTTACAAAGAGTTTACGTGAAATTCTAGGAGATAATCGTTAGAGATTTGAACGTAATCAGTATGACTTGTTAGTATGAAGTATTGTTTTCAATTGTAGCAAGATAGTTTGATTTGGATTATCTTTCTTCGAATAATGGTTGACAAACTTTGCTCGAATGTATTTTGGTCACACTGTAGTTCTCATGGAAGAAGCATATCCAAACAGACTCACAAACACAGTATGCATCAACAACAATTGTATTAGTGTTGTAGAAGGAGATGTTCGCTCATCACCATGAGGCACCAGAGTGAACAACAATGTTTTTGGCTAGAATAAAGATATGAAGAGAATATCATATCTTTAATTCTAGCAAAAACATTGTTGTTCACTCTTCCTCATGGTGATGAGCAACATCCTAATAGTACTCCTCGCACGGAGAATATATAACATAACAATTAATGTAAACAATTGTATGTTTGTTTGAATGTATGTTTTTGTATTTGATTAGATTTATTACAAAAATGAGACGCAAAACAAAAGACAACAAGCGAAGAAATATTCACATCCCTCAAACCCAGAAGGAAGCCTTGGCCATCGTTTGGGGTGTGTAAAGGTTCAGTTTTTATCTAACGGGAACATCATTCACTATCCGGACAGACTCCGAAGACAACGAGTTCATATTTGGAGAAGGACGTAAATTCAGCAAACGATCCATCTCTCGGGCTGAAGCCTGGCCCCTTAGACTGCAACCTTTCTCGTTCACAGTGAAACGAGTTCCAGGAAAGTTGATTATGGCCGATGCACTGTCAAGATCAATCGATAGCTCTCAAGAGAATTGCTCGTTCGAGGACGCTGACGATCATCATGTCCTATACGAGATTGATGCAGGTAACATGACATCGGGGATGAGGAAACCATAGATATTAAAGGCGCTATTCTTTCTGGAAACTAAGGCGAGAATCTACGGCGATACGAGGCTCAGAAGAATGAACTGCGCGTCTTAGGTTCAATCGTATTCAAAAAGGATCGGGTCATCCTTCCATCGACGTTGCGCAACAAAGCGTTCGAAGCGGCACATCTAGAGCATCTAGGAGGCGCAGCGATGAAGCAAATTTTGAAAGAATATTTCTGGTGGCCGGGTCTAAGTGAAGATGTTGAACTGTTTGTTAAACAATGCGAGACGTGCCTTAAGCTGTCCTGAAAGAACCCTCAGATACCCCTCTCTAGCCGACAACTTCCCGAAGGACCATGGGAGATCCTTCAAATTGAATTTTTGTCCTTGCCTAGCTGTGGATCTTGCGAATTTTTCGTCGTATTCAAGATTCATATCAATATCAGAAATGAGAACAACGTACGCTAAGAGTTCCAATCAGGCTCTCATGAACGTTTTTTCCACATGGGGTCTTCCCTTGATCACGCAGAGCGATAACGGTCCACCGTTCGAAGGAAGTGAGTTTACGGAATGCTGGGAAAGTAAAGGCGTCAAAATCCGGAAATCCATACCCTTAAGTCCACAATCAAATGGTACAGTCAACAATCAATATGCAACTAGCGATTTGAAATTGGTTCACTGTTGTAGAACCCCTTGGTCCGAAGTACACCATGAAGCCAGCACCTTGTTATAGACTATTGCAAGGAAAAGCTAACCTCACTTTTGACCATGAGAGAATAAGCAATAGCAATAACCGTCGTGTTCCCCGTCTTTTTTTCTCACACATGAATTTCTGAACACATGGGCACCAGTATCTGTCAAATCTGAGGTGTGACGTCACTGTTATTTGGACCATACATATTTGCTCCTTTGCTTTGATTTGCTGTGTTATTTTGACAGAATATTTGAGAGTGTGTTCGTGTGAGTTTATTATAAGGGGCGCATTATTAAGCTTGGGACCGATGTGCTAGTACTGACTGAACCAAGAAAAAAATCGTTTTTTTCGGGACCTACTGATCTTAGAGATAGCGAGATCCGGTCGGCCGCGTTCAGCGAGGACGCCACGGGTCATCAAGATCGTGAGGGAGCGAATTCGGCGCAAAAAGAACCGCTCAATCCGGAAAACGGCTGCAGATCTTCAACGTTTCCATTGGAACCGCTCACACCATACTCACCAAGGACCTTGGTTTCAGGCCTTACAAAAAACGTAAGGTCCATGGCGTTTCGGAGGCTACCAGCAAAAAGCGGTTGGATCGAGCTAAGAGGATCCTCTCTCGGCACGCTGGTCAGGAGTTTGTTTTTTCGGACGAGAAGCTGTTCGTGCTGCAGCAGCCGCACAATGTGCAAAATGACCGGGTGTGGGCGCCATCGAGGGACAGCATTCCTGAATCCAATATAAACATCCCTCGGTTCCAAAGTGCCGCGTCGGTGATGGTTTGGGGGCAGTATGCAAACGTGGTAAGCTACCCTTGGTGTTTATTGAAAAAACGTCAAAATCAACGCGGCGTACTACAAAACTGAGGTTTTGGAAAAGGTTGTTGGTCTACACAGAAAAAAATAATTAATTTTAACAAGCGTGTAAAATTTCCCTTCGTTTAATTCCAACCCAGATGAGGCGTAAACAACGAAATTGTTTGCAATTTTTCATACGCCATACAACAATGTTTGAAATCTTTCATACAAGAAGCTAGATTAAGGCGTTATCTGGCTGAAATTTACATGAAATA
The DNA here is from genome assembly GCA_034211315.2 of Aedes japonicus. Lineage (NCBI taxonomy): Eukaryota > Metazoa > Arthropoda > Insecta > Diptera > Culicidae > Aedes > Aedes japonicus. The sequence continues at coordinate 3,828 of JASCZW010003761.1, forward strand.
TCCCATTATTTTCTGCCAAATCTAGCATTCCCTTTATGTGCATTAGATAACGCAGAAAATTCAATGTTTCTTTTTATCTGTGTATGGTACAGTCGAGCGCCAAAATCGAGGAATCACCAAGGCTACAGCTAGTGCTAGAATAGACGGCGTTCCTTGGAAGCTAGCCCTCCAACAAAATGCTCATGTGCACAACACAGTGAAGCCACACTCCAGTCTGGGGATCACCACATTTGAATTACTCGTCGGTTGGCAATACCGTGACACTTTCCTGGCCCTCTGGAACTCTAAATGTGACTCGTGGATAGACAGAGAAGATGTCAGGGACAAGGGTACTTTTACCATGCCATAAGCAGCCAATATGCAGATGCGCGGAGAGGAGCAAAAGATTCTGATATGAAAGTAGGAGACAAAGTACTCGTTGCAGTTCCAAAGCGAAACCAAAACAGACCCGTTGTTGTCAACCGAACGATACACAATCCGATCGCGTAACGGTGCTAACATAGTTGTACGAAGCGAGCTTGGCATTCAGTATGCACGTGGCGTACACGATGTTAATAACACGTACGTCCCCAACCCCTCTGAGACAGAAAAATTCAAATTTAAAATTGATAATGCTCCATCGTTAGCCATCGGATTTTGATACATTTTTTTTGCAATAGATCACAAAATTATCCCCGTTTATAAATCTGTACTGGTTATTCCGAAAATTTACGTTGTTTTGGATTCCAAGGTGGGAGTACTGGGGTAAATACCTGTCCTGGGATGGAAGACAAAATATTTTTAGTTGCGAAACGTGGTATGCGGCATATCAAACTTCAGGATTTTGCATAACTAGGTCATCAGAAGACATTTTGAGAATTTTTGACCATATTGGCCACTTAGGGAGGCCCTCCGGGATCCGAGTTCTTCAGGGAAAGTGGTCATATGCAGATATTTTCTAAAACCAGGCTTGCGACACTTCAAACTTCAAACATAGGTCTTTGGAGTACATTCTGAGGATTCCTGACCATATTGGACACTTAGGGAGACCCTGCGGAATTCTAATTCCTCCTGGAAAGAGGCCATGTTCAAATCGTTACTAAAACCTGGCTTGTGACATATCAAATTTAATGATTTTGCAAAACTTTGTCTTTGAATCAATATGGATCAATATCCTTATCCAACCAGGCTGGATCCGCGATCATCATATTATCAGATTTCGAAGCATTCAAAATTTTGCACAAAAATAATTCACACTATCAAACAAAACAAAAACAAAAACGAAAGTTCCATTTCCACCGCAAAACCACAATATTTGTTATGACATAAGCTCTGCTAACTCTGGTTGTCTCGGCTACTGGTTTTTACAAAAGGATACTGTCGAGCTATAAAAGACACGCACATTTTGTTACACCAAAGCGTAACGAAATTCAAAAAAAGAGTACAAAGAGGACGGACGGATTACAAAACTGAGGTGAGGTCTTCTTTTTTCAATCTATCCTACAAACATAAGCAGTACGGTAAAGTTTCCTGGAAAACGATTTGGTTAGATATATGGTAGAAAATTCAAAGAATGTCCTCCGAAGACAACATTTTGCAAAATCATGAAGTTTGATGTGTCGCAAGCCAGGTTTTGGAAAAGATTTAAATATGGCCTCTTTTCCGGAAGAACTCGGATTCCGCAGAGCTTCCCTAAGTAGTCAGTCTGGTCAGACACTCTCAGAATGTCTTCCAAAGGCAAAGTTCAGCAAAATCATGAAGTTTGATATGTCACAAGCTTGGTTTCGATAACGATTTGAATATGCCCTGGTTCCCGGAGGAACCCGGATCTCGCTAGAACTTTTTAAGTAGTCAATATAGTCAGGAATCCTCGAAATGTCCTCTGGAGATAAAGTTTTGGAAAATCATGAAGTTTGATATGTCGTAAGCCAGGTTTTAGAAAAGATTTGAATATGGCCACTTTCCCGGTGGAACTCGAATTCCGCAGGGACTCCCTAACTGGCCAGTATGGTCAATCACCCTCAGAATATCCTCCGAAGAACAAGTTTTGCAAAATCATGAAGTTTGATATATCGCAAGCCTGGTTTTGGAAAAGATTTGAATATGGCCACTTTTCCGGAGGAACTAACATTTCGCAGAGCTTCTTTTCGTGGCCAGAAATTCTGAAAATGTCTTTCGATGACCTACTTATGCTAAATCATGAAGTTTGATATGCCGCATGCCATGTTTCGCAACTAAAAATATTTTTCCACAATCCCAGGACAGGTACTTACCCCAGTATTCATACCTTAAATCTGAAACTACAGAAATTTTCGGAATAACCAGTGCAGATATATAAACTAGGATAATTTTGTGATCTATTGCAAAAGACCGCATCAGAACTCGATAGGTAACGATGAAGTTTCATCAATTTTAAATATTACTTTTTCTGTCTCAGAGGGGTTGGGAACGCACGTGTTAAGCGCGCACCAGGATTTGCTATGAACTCATCACTATTGGATTCCTTCAAAAATATTGAATCTTCAGGGTATGGAAATAGTGAATTTGAAGCGCCCGATGGTTCTTTATCTGATATTGTCAATCAAACTCGAAGTCAAAAAAGCGAATTTGAAGAATGCAGTGGAATGTCATCAGCGGAACCTCCAGAAAGAACACGTAACGAAGCTGATGTACAGGGTGAAAATGTAAATTATCAGGACGAAAGTGCAGAAAGAGGTACAGTCAATCATGACCGTCTGAAGCAGATTATCAGAAAGTCAAGGAAATTTAAAAGTGCGGACGTCAACGACGAAAGCGTAACCGACGGTAGTTCCAGAAGGATCGAAAGTTTTAGGTTACAGGGTGCGGAGATGGAAACAGCAAATGAAAAGGATGGAGATCGTCAATCGGATGGCCAAGCAAGGCGACCCCAAGGAACCATAAGAAAGCCGGAGCGGTTCAAGGACATGTTCGTATATAGCGTGTTCGAGTAACTACAGGAATAATAAACGAAGTACTAGATGGTCCCCACGTATGAACAATAGTTCCATTTTTATTAATCATGACGAAACGACATCCATTAGTCCTTGTACTACCGTGATATGTTATTATTCCCCTGCTACTTCTTTCATTCGATAGTTATGTAATCTTAATGTTTTATAATAAATGAGCCATCTTTTTACACGAGCGTGATTTAACTATTGGATGCGTTACTTTTTCTCTCATATTGTTCATCACTTTTCATGAACATCTCTAGTAGGTTAGATTTGAACGACCCTTTTAGTATCCTCCCCCCCCCCCCCCTGCGTTGCGTAGAATCACAAAGTTTGCGTTGCTAGAAGTATCATAAAAAGTAGGCATTGAACGTAAAAAAAATCAATCTTGTGAATAGTGTACTGGTGAAAGGCAGACAAAAAAATGAACTCCGGATATTGGAAAGTTTCCAATATGGATTACGCTGGTAACGATGATCAGCGGAATCACGACAACTCAGAATTTCTACACCTAATGCTATCATATAGCTTTCAGGCTCTCGGTTTCTCAGACGCGGCATGATTTGAGTTCCTTTTGGGTTTCTTCTGCCTTCATTCCATTTTTTTCTTCTCCTTTTTCGCACGCATCACGTTAGATGTTGAGGTCTATATCTTTTTCATCAACGGAAGTCGATGCTTTCTGTTTATAGGCATCGCTGATTATGTTGTCAATAGCAGTACTCACAGGACCGGATTTCCGACCGGATTTCCGACCGGATTTCCGACCGGATTCCTCGGTGCAGTTTCTAACTGCAATTTGTACCGCTCACACCCTCTTTTTGGCCAATTTTCTTAAAGAGATCCATTTACCATTTGTACCATTTGTGCACGATACTTTATCGCTGCTCCGGAGTAAGACCACGCATTTTAAAAGTCAACCACAAACTAAGTTTGAACAACGTACAGTCAAAATAATACGAAAAATTTTAATCAATTCAAAATGCCCGTTAACACTAGGTGGGCTTATAATTTCGGGCACAGTCTATGTTTTGGAAATGATCCCATGATAGAATGATTTCACAAACTAAAATTGATAATGTGGCATCTAAAAATAGCAGCCTGTGGCTGCCATGGCACAACAAGCACATTAGGGATAGTTGGAGAGAAAATGGCCACCCTAAAGGCTCTCAAGCGTGTTTCTTCTGCGGCAGTGTAAGGCGAAGTATAACAAATAAATGCTCGTGGTATTGCGTTTTTCGTTCCTTGACAAAAATAGGAATATTATACGCGATTTTGACCAACACGTTCTGCCCCATGTGATAATGTTGGTCTCATTCTCTATCCCCGTCCTCTAAATTTAGAAGAAAGGGACTCAATTCCGTGAGGCAAATTGTTTGCGAAATATGAAATGGGGTAGCAACGTATTCACTGATGCTTACCGTGCTGTGGTTTCCCAAGAAGATGAGAAAACTTTGAGAGCACGCCGCCAATTAAATTAAATCAAATTTAAAGAGCACCCCCTTTTCGCACCCTAAAGATGATTGCAAATTGCAAATTGCAGAACTGTGCTAATCAAAGCAAAACAGCTCAAACCTGGGTTGTGTTGTTTCATGAAAACCGTTTCAGTTAGTTGTTAAATCTGACATGTTAGTTGTAGATGAACACTATTGTATTCAGTAATCTAGCAAAACGAAACTTCGAGTGTGAGCACACCTAAACATATCCTCAACAGCGTGCACAGAGTTTTCAGTAAAAATTATTCCCTGTTCCAATTATAAACTTCGCTTCCTACTATATAGGCATTGAAAAAATATCCTATTTTAAAAAAAGTTTCAGTGCATCCAGATTGGTGTAAAATCCCCTTTCTGCTGTGTTTACCTCATTCGTCGAGCTGAGCTAAATGGGAAGTACAGTTAAGTCTCCTACTCCTCGTTGGATGGTGCCGTTGGATACACCTTACCCGATGGCTTGACTGCCCTGCCCCCAAGAAGGGTATAACATACAAATGTTAATCGTTCGTGGGATTTACTTTTGAATATTAATCGTTCTGAGTCTGCAAACATATGGATAGCACATCTCAGGCACTTATATCCCCATACCAAAATACCCGGGTCCGTGAAGCATAACAGAAGTTTACGCATCCACTTGAATGTGTACGCTTACGTGTGTAACTTTTTACATATCTTAAAACGACCGAGATTACCGTAAGTCTCGAGCCCTTATCGGTGACATTGGAACAAGTTAGCGAATGTCACACCTTGTGTAGCCACCTATGCCACCTATGACGAGTTTCAATGGATCCTTCCAGAATCTTTCAGCAGCTTTCCCATGGTCTGATGAGGGATGAATGGGAATTCAGCTAAAAATAGAATTCAATTAGAAACAAAAGAAGAGAAGAAAAAAAACGCTCAAAATATGGTGTTTGATCGGAACGAAGCCAGTCTTCCGGTGCGGAGGGCTTTATTGATTCTCAAGTCGGCGGATGCAAAGGAGAGGGAAGGTGTAGGTGTAAAGCGATGAATTGTCTAAAATGTTTGGCGTTGCGATTTCGATAAGGGTAAAACACTTCGGTTGTGGGGAGGTAAGAGGTGTGAGTTGAGTACGGTAGGAAGTCGGCTTGGGAATTGTATTCTATAAAAAGCATGATGAAAGCAGAGCTTTTGAGTGAGTCTAAAATTAGAAAGGCTTTGTCGCTGTTCGCCGTGGAATCAATCCATTAAGGTTAATCGGAATGCGACACTGATGACTTGTAGCAATAATGCTAATGGACTTAAAATAACTACCGAGAGACATAAGAGTTATTAGACTTCTTCTTATTTTATATTTTGTATGGTTAATATTTTGAGAATACATGTACAAAGCCGTTAAGAGCTAGAATATCTCCTAAGAAATATCTCAGAAACCCGTGTTCTGAATTTTATTTTGGTTAAAAAGCTTAGAAAAAGCTTTAGTTGTATACCTGCATAATATATTTTAATTTTGAGAGAAGATTAACTTCGTCCGAAGCAGACAATTTCTCATCAACACGAGAGGCTCTAGGAGTGGACAGTAATTTATCGCTAGAACGAAGAAATGAAGGGCTTCAAATGGTGAGTTGACAACTTCGAAGGAGGGTGCGACCGACCTCCGGTTCTCACAAGTTCCTACCTCACGCCTCCACGAGTCATATGATCACAAAAGACTGCCAGCTGAAACATGGAGACGCTGGTTGGCGTAGCCTGGGCAATGTTGTCAATCTGACAATAGCGAAGTGAGGGAGTGCGACCGGTAAATCATATCATAATTTTCCATTATCATATCTTTCAGGTCTACCAGGTCATCAGGTATTGTAAAATAATTTAACATTTCATTATTTTTTTTCTCATGGCAGTCATACATTGTCTAAATTTTCTGGTTCATAATGGATGCGGAAGTTTGTCTACAATTGCAACAAAACAACAGTCGGCACAGATCTAATTTTCAGTTCATATTATAATATCCCTTGACTATATATTATCATAAAGGACATTGCTTATTCATAACCATTATCAATCTGCTTTATCACCATCATTATCATTTTTATCATTACTGGTGTTTTCGGGATTTATATTTTAACATATTTTTTTAAAATAATTTCTCCTAATAGGTTAAATATACTTTTAATTATTATGTCTTATATGTTCTATTATCATTATGATTTAGAAGTATCTAGTTGAACAAAAGAAGCTGCGACGGAATCTATGGTAGGCTTTTGCACTTATTACCTAATGTATTTTTCAATTCCGGTTTGCAAATGGACCTTTTTCCAAATCTGAGCTGTTTGCCATTCGGATAGTGTCTGATGTGTCTGTATCATAACTCACAATATCATTATATTTGATGATATTGTTTTATTGGTTTTACTTCTTAGATGATTTAAAAATTGCTTGTTGTTTTTTGTTGTTGTTGTTTGTTGTTTTCTCCATTTGTCTTTTACTCCCTTACACAGGAGCAATAATTATTAGGCTAGCACAAATAAAAGCGTATTGCTGTTATAAAATCAACATCAAGCAGCAAATAGTGACCATGGCAACAGTAAACAGCAACAGTAAATTAAAATGTATATATGTTATTTTTGTATAATTTTACAAACTTTTTTAGGATGCCTCTAATCAAGATTTTGGGAAATTGCTGCTATCACTGAAAACAAACAAAAACGTGCATAAGCGTGAAACCACAGAACTCTACACTTTAACACTTTACAACATTTCTTACATTTCAGGATCCACCAAAGGAAGATCATGAATAATAGATACCGAGTGATTACAGTATTTTTCATGTACATAAATACATACACTATTATATAAATATTTCATGGGAATGGGAGGGACCATCAGGGCACCCGATTGAAGCACTCTGGATGGGGAGAGTGGAAATGCCAACTCCCCATTGTTAACAGTTTGTGAATAGAGGGCATGCTCTTCTCCCCGCCCATTGGGGCATCCTCATGTTAGATAGCTTGCTCTCTTGACCAATTGTCCAATCTTGTTGTTGGAAGGAGATTCTTTATATCCCTGTGGACACGTATAAGTGATGTTGCCTATTGATCCACCCAACACCTTTTTGGCCCTTCATACAATGGCATGATTAGGATAATCAGGGGTTATTAAAGCTTGGTCAAGTCCAACAGCGAGGAGAGCTCACTGCTGTCGGACTTAGTTTCCGTGCTACAATGGGTGGTAGTACATATCATACATCATATCATACATCATCAGAACGAAGAAATGAAGAGAGAAATTAGAGTACGGCAGGCTGTGCAATTGAAAGATGCAAGTTAAAAACGAGCGGGAGGGCATATGAACGGTAGTATGCGATCCAGCACACATTCTTTTACCATCTTATCTGCTGGATCTGGAAATTATCTGCTGCTGACAAATTTCATCTTAAATCGTTACTTCTTGCATTTGGAGAGCACAAAAAAAATCCACAAGCAAAGTGTAGATTAACTTCGATGTTTTTTTTTATGAAAGTCTCATTTTTGAGCACGACTATTGGATACCCTAGTGGTCCGAGGTAGACAACCCTTCCGCGAGGTAAAAGATGTTTTGGGAATGCGTGATCTTCCCTACATGCAAGCGATTTACGAATTCCTTTATTTGTCTCATCTAAGAGTGTAACGTCATCAACCTCCTTCCTTCCACTCTAGTAAATTTCCTACCATTGTGTCTAAGTTCAACTATCCTTTGTTTCCGTGCTATTTGTGCTACATCTGCGGCGTAGTTCCTGAACGGGGCCTAGGACCGAGGATCTAGTAGATGTCGCAACCCTGAGCACCAAATAATTCCTTGAACAAGTTACCTGCCTAGCCCCTTTCAAACGATAATATGACCCATTAACCTCGAGCTAGCCACGAGTAAAGGGTGTTCCGATCAAAATTAGGTCAAACAGTAATGGGTGTGAGTCGATCAAAGTTTTTATTAATAAGTCAATTTTTTTTTCTTTTTCATGTTCAGTTAAAACAAAATACAGGAGAAACATTCAACTAAGCTTCCTTTTTACCGAAAGCGAATTGCCAGGTCTTTCGTTGAACACCTGGCATAAGATTTTGTACAGGCTCCTTGTCCATTTTATTCACCGCAGAACGCCAGTTTGCCTTGAACTGTTTTTGGCTCACAACAGCTTTTTGAGTCTTCTCAAGGTTCCGCTTGACGATGGCCCAATATTTTTCGATTGGACGGAGCTTTGGCGTGTTGGGAGGGTTCTTCTTCTTGAGCACCACTTGAACGTTGTTGGCAGCATACCACTCCATGGCCTTTTTTCCCCGTAATGGCAAGATACCAAATCCGGCCAAAATAGAACGGAACAATTGTGTCGCTTTAGGAAAGCCAGTAGACGTTTTTTTAGGCACTCGCTCAGATAAATTTCCTAGTTGACGGTTCCGGTCGCAATGTAAACGTTGCTCTTCAAGCCACAGGTACAGATGGCCTGCCCAGATATTTGTTCGCGAACTTTGACAGTTTAATGTGCTTGAAAATATCTGCCACCTTTTCCCGTCCGGTTGCCGTATAAAATTCCTGTCCAGGAAACTGTTTAAAGTCTGCCTTGACGTAAGTTTCATCGTTCTGTCCGGCTTTCGATTGCTCCCCGATCCAGCTTTGCTGATGCTATACGCACACATCTTCAAAATGAGGGGTGTTCAAAATTTTTTGTTGCACGATGAAAGGAAGTGCGTCAAGTTTAAGTCGACCAAATTTTGATCGAATCACCCTTAAAGTGCTTGGATTTTTTTAATTATGTAGGAAATATAATTTACGTACAAAATAATAAGAAATGGGAAATGTAAACTTGGAACTACCCCCGAGGTGACTGAGATGGCGTCTGAAAGTTTATTTTAAAGACGAAATATTTGTCTGCTAAGCATTAAATATGACTGCCGTAAATTCAAGAGTCTAGGTTCAATTTGGTCAAATACTTTACTAAAGTCAGTGTTAAGGGCTTCTACGGGGTTGAGTAAATTACAAATTCAAGAAGATTAGAGAAAGTTTGCTTGTAATTTGAATTTTTACTTGCGGAAAAATATTTTAATTTACGAGAGATTCAGAAAGTTTTTGGGATACATGAGGTAATGGCAATGCTACGCTAGTTTTTGATGTCAGAATTCGTGCCAGATTTGAAAATCGGAACCGAATAAGAGGATTTACAAATGCTAGGAAATTTATGGCTCTTCAGAGACACATTAAAAAGAAGTTTTAAAGGAAAGGTAAGTTCGTCTGCGAGATTTTTCAAAAATATGGGTGCAATACCGTCTGGTCTTGATCTCTTATTAGCATCCAAGTTTTTTTACTACTTTGAAAATTTCGTGAGTAGATAATTGATTAATAGATATATTGTTGGAAAATTCAGGAATGAATGCAAAGAATTTGCGATCGTGATCTTTTTCGGAAAATGTGGTATATACTTTTTGGATAGAGGGCGACCCCGGCGTAGTGGTTAACATCAATACCTCTCACGCCAAAGTCACGAGTTTGAATCTCACCCCCGGACAAGTTACGAAAATATCCAAAAGGTATTTGAGTGACTACGACGGTAGATGAACCAGCCTAGGGCTGAAAATCTCGATAATAAAGAAATTAAAAAAAAAATACTTTTTGGCAAAAAGCTTGCATGATTCAGAAGGATTTTCGCCTACATCTCCGTCAAAATGCATTCTTGAGGAAAAATTGCTACTTTTCTAATTTCGTTTTCACATAATTTGCTTTATGATATTCCGGCACTTCCTCAAATTCCCAGTCCCTGGGGGAGTGGGAGTGTTGCGTATGAAGATGGAATACTCGATTGCTGTGTGAAAAATTTCATTTTTCCATAAAGGTGACTGTTGATAGTCTTCGGAGCACTTCGTAAATAAAAGGGTTAAGTATGTATTTTGCTGAATTTTGATACGATTTATTTGATGTAAGCCAAAATATGAAATTTTGTCGAATAGAAATTGAATTGTTTCGTCTGGGAGTAGAAATGATTCGTTTTCAATGTCAGTGATGAAGTTCATATTCTGTTTATTAAAATCGCCATAAATATGCAGTTTTACTTCTGGTTGCATATTTGACGAGATAATTCCGATATTTTGAAAAAAAAAATATTCGAAAGATTGTTTATTTGCATGTTTGGGTGGGAAATACATAGATGCAAAAATGTGTGTTTCACCAGCAGTAATTAATCCAGAGACATACTCGAATTCTTTGTTCTTGATAGTTTTTAGTTCTTGAGAAGGAATGTTTGCATTGGTGGCAATGAGAACTCCACCTCCACACTTTTTATTGCTGTGTTGCAAAATACGGTCATGCCTAAGTACATTAAGGTTATTTCAAAAAACAAAAATTCACTTCTGCCGCTTTCATCCCAGTTTGTTTCGGTAGCCAAACTAATGTTGAAAGAAGAAGAACTTCTCTCATTTTGGCTGAGCTTTTCATGCGATTGATATTTTTACAATACCCCAAAATTTCAGCTGCATTCTGTAAACATTGCGAAGAAGTTTGTGGAAGTTTGTGAATTGCAACAGAATTTCCTGATCGCTGGGAATAATTGCGAACTTTTGTGGTTAACATTAAAGCTTTTCACAATTATGTCGCTGTGAAGCAAATGGATACTTTTGAAGAAATTTATATCTGTAGATGAAATCAGTTCGTTTTTTTTTTGCATAACTGGTTTGAATTGTTACCAAATTAATTATCTTAGAGATAAAATCGTCTAGCTCAAACCTTTGTAGGGGTAAGGGCGGGACCATCATCATCATCATCGTCAGTCATTTGTGAAATTTTACTACTTCATTCTGTGCAAGAAAGCGTCGTCAAATTCACGTAAGAATTTCCGTTTTGAAGTATGGACATCGCAGGGCATTTCAACGAGATTGAAAATTTTGCGAAGTATGCTGCAGCCGCTGAATGCGTTTACTGGATAGGAAAGTTCGATGGGACTACAGGTCTGCTAAGGCGTCCTTGCGTGGTATTCCAAGCTCCTCGTGGACCTGCAGGGAAATTTCGCACAGCTGATTCATGTCGGTTGGTAGTTCTTCGGCGGCTTACGTAAGAGTTGCGCTAGTTTAGGTGATTCCGCGTATGCATGTTGCACCAGGATTCTGTGAATTGAATTGTTCTTTCTGGTCTCTAGGAATACTTGCGAACTTTTTTGGTTTACAACAATAGCTTTTCACAATCAAATCGCTGTAAAGCAAATGAATTGTTTTTAAAGAAGCACAGTTTGAAAGGAACGTTGAATTGGAATTTCAATCAAACTATTTTCTCAGCTGGGAAAATTGAATAGGTCGTCCTGAAAAAGACGAGTTGTAGATGGTGAGCATCGTCCGGGAATGAATACTAGCCATATATGTGTCTCTTTGATAGAAGGTTTTCAACTTTTCGTCGATGTTTTTGTTTTTATAATTGTCTGATATTTATTTTGCACGAATACACTCTCTTATGAAACATTGTTCTAAACATGTTTTGGTAACTAAAAAAATCTTTTTACAAGGATATTTAGCACGAAACACAAGAGTGTTCCTTAATAGGGTGCTTTCCATAACTGTTGGGGGACTGTACTGTGTAATGGCTGTCCTTTAAAGATCTCTCGTATTTTTGCAAACCATTGTTTAACATGTAAGGATGTTTCATAGGGACGAATGACCAATTGGTTAAAGTCCCTCCTAAAACAACATACCATCAACAACAGTAAGGATGAGAAGAATAGCATTGAGAGCAGTTTTATTGATTTGAAAATATACTACACATAAGCACATTTTCAAAGTAATTTGTATGCCTCCTGTGCATACCGTTTACAGGCAAATGGATTATGGTATCATGGTACTAATAATAATAGGTCCCATACACAGTTATGAGCACACTTAATAACTTGGAATAGGCATGTCCTAGCTCCAAGAGATATAACACTTCCTATTAACTTTCCAAATGCTGATTTATTTATCTCTTTTCCATTACGTAGTGATTGAGTCTCTGGGTATACTGAGAGGACGATCGCCGGTAACGCTATTATTTTTACTGATGGATCTCTACTTGGTGGTAAAGCTGAAGCTGGAGTTTTCTTTCGTTAATTGCGATTACATCAATCTTTTTCATTGGGTGCCTTTTGCACAGACTTTCGAGAAATCTTTGCTATTATTTGTGGAGTTCAAGCGGCTTCAACAGAAAATAATGGGTAAAATAATTTATCTTTGTTCTGATAGTCAAGCTGCTATCAAAGCAATTGGCTCAAACAATTCCAGATCAAGAAGAAGAACTTAGCTCACTAAATGCTGTCCATCTTTTATGGGTCCCCGGGCATTCAAGTATTGCTGGTAATGAATGGGCCGGTGAACTCGCACGTAATGGTGCCTCAAATATTTGCATAGGTCCTGAACCTGCTGTGCCTATTTCAGCATGTTGGATCAAGAAGAAAATTGCTTCTTGGGCCTTTTCTGATCATAGTAGGCTCTGGGCAGACGACAATACTTGTCGTCAAACAAAATTGTACTGTCATCGCTGTCACCCAAAGTCAGCAGCTATCTATTAAATTTCTCAAAAACCGACTGTAAAAACCTAGTTAGAGCTCTAACGGGTCACTGTAACCTAATCTATCACTTAACAAGCATGCAACATGCACAATCGTTTGCATATCACCTTTGTGAAGCTGATTATGGAACATCCTTCCACCTAATGCTTTGTTCATCTATAATCCGGAATAATATAATCATCTGTATCTTGATAACGGATTGACGCACAAATACGTTTAAAACATCAAAACAAAGGTAATTTACTGCACTTAAAGAAAAAAATATCAATACAACTCTTTTCTCTTCGTTACTTATGACAATTCGCACTTTCTTCTTTTTTCCTCCCATCAAGCGCTGCACACCTCCGGCGTTAATTTCCTTGGCACATTTGTTCCACAGTTGCGTCCCTGACGGTCTGAGTTTGCTCTGACGGTTCTCAACACCTTCTGGTTCAGCTTGCGATCATATGTTCCACTACGACGCTTACCTTGAGGCACTCGATCCACGCTCTGCCGCTCCCTGAAACGTTTGAACACATCATACACGGTTGATTTGGCGATTTTTAAAGTTTTTGCAATTTTTATTGTGGACCACGTTGGATTATCAACGTGGGTGTGGAGATTTTTTTTCTCTCCTCTCGGCTTCAATCTGGAATAACTTCTGACTCACTGCACGAAACACCGTGAAGTTTTGCCGCGTTCACTTTGCGTGCCGCTGCAACACAATAAGTGATTCCGGATTCTAACTGGACAGAACCTTAGTATGTTGTTGTCCTGCAATTGCTCAACTACGTTATTGTATTTTCGGTCGTGATCTTATTGATGAGTACTATTATAGCAATCTGAACTTAAAAAACGTTCTTCAATTCATTTTCAGGTATGGAAAAGAGCTCAAACGTAAAAAAACTTACCATAATATTAATATATCTACTTGTGCAGGACCCGAAATCATATTTCCATGAAACTTTCGGAGGCTATTGTGATCCAGAATTCACAGCTTTCAGGGATTTTAATATCCAGAAAGTGTTGCTCCCTTTCTTTTCTATGTTCATTGTTTTCCTACTCCTTATTTCTCTACCCAACATACCTTTCCTTCCTCATTTTCGGGTGATGATGAGAATGTTCCTGTGACTAGGCACAATTCTCTCATTTAAGAGGGGAACGTGCAGAGGACTGAAGAAAGCGTTAGTTCTTGAAGCCTGCCACTTTTAGTGTGGCGCTATTGATGATTTTAACATTATAAGCTCGGTGAAAGGGCAGGATCGTGATCTCCGACAGGGATTAGGGTCACACACGGGCAATTCGGACACTACCGGGCCGATCACTATCGGCGGAAAACTAGGCACCACAGATTCACCACTTCAAATCAACTTCTGTAACTTTATTTAGACGTTTTAAGTTTTACACTTTATTATTCGGCGTTTCGATTAGAACTGAATATATTTCTTGCTATCCATCTTCTTTTAACCCTACGTTGTGTGAATTATTTCTCTTTGATTAACCATAATTAAACTATAATAATGAAATATTTCTAGCTGCTGACAGCATATGAAACTAACAGCAAGAATACCTGCTTTCGACAGCAATCAGTATTTAGAACTGTCATCGCCGCCACCTGAAATTACTGAATTTCACTACAACTATTACTCCTATCCCTACAATTAATAAGCAAACATTCAGGATTCTTCAACAAAGGGTAGCATACAAATTTTTGCTATTGGACGGCGGATAATCCCTCTGCTGGTGCGCAGATCCACGACTCGTATGAGTCCATCTGGTCCAGGGATGACGTTGACGATCCTCGCTAAGGGCCACTTTACAGGAGCGAGGAACTCATCGATCACAACGACCATTCTACCAGGTCGTATTTCTGCATTCGGGATGATGCGTTTGTTTTCCTTTTGCAGCTCTTGAAGGTATTCCGCTTGCCACTGGTGCCAGAACTGTTGTACTCGATGTCGCAATCTTCGATAATGGTCCAACCGGTTGATGGGAATCTGGCTATAGTCGTATTCGGGAAGAGCGGCCGGAATTGTCCCGATGAGGAAGTGTGCTGGTGTAAGGACGGCCAAATCGTTTGGATCTTCTGTGAGCGGTGTCAATGGGCGGGAGTTCATTGATGATTCGATCTCTGCTAGCGCCGTCGACATCTCTTCGAAGGAGAGCTTCGAGTCGCCGAACTGGCGGTGCAAGTGTTTCTTTGCGACCTTCACTGCCGCCTCCCACAATCCACCGAAGTGTGGGGCTTTGGGTGGAATCATGTGCCATTGGATGCCCTGATTCGCACAGTAGGTGGACACCTCTCCGGACGATTTCTCTTGTTGCAGCAGCTGATACAGTTCGTGAAATTCATTGCGAGCACCTTCAAAGTTTTTTCCGTTGTCGGAATGGATGTGTGCGGGACAACCTCGGCGAGCGATAAATCTCCGGAGAGCTGCGATGAATGCTGGTGTTGATAAATCGCTCACAAGCTCCAGGTGTACAGCCTTTGTTGCGAAGCAGACGAACACGCTGATATACGCCTTTGTGGGTGATGCTCGCTTGTGAATAGCTTTGATGTAGACCGGTCCCGCGTAGTCGATACCGGTGACGGAAAACGGACGGCTTGGGGTAATTCTCTCCGTAGGAAGCTGGCCAGTCTGCTGCTTGGCGGGAACGGGTGAGGCACGAGCGCATCGGAAGCAGTTTCTCATGATGGTGTTGACTAATCGGCGGCCCTGTATAGGCCAATATTCCTGGCGCATGGCTGCTAGTGTCACACGGCCGCCACCGTGGAATAGTCTGAGGTGGTAATGCTTGGCAACTAACCGTGTAAGTGGATGGGAACTGGGAAGGAGGATGGGATGTTTGGTCAAATAAGGCTGCTCAGATAGGCGCAATCTCCCTCCTACTCTAAGGATTCCATCCGGGTCGACAAAAGGGCTCAAAAGGCGCAGGCTCGAATGTTTTGAGACGGACTTCCCCTTCCCCAAGTACCTAATCTCCTCGGAAAATGCATCGGTTTGGGCAAGTTTGATGATTAATTTTCGGGCTATTGACATTTCTTCCACAGAAATTGATTTTGTTTCCAATTCCAACTCGGGTTGCGACGACATTGACGTTTTGCGGCGACATGCGTTGACAAAGCGAAGGCAATATGCTGTCACTCGTATTAGTCGATTGTAGGAGGATGACGTGTTGAAAATCGGGTTCGCTATGGGTTTGTTTTGGACCGCCGCCACCATCTTTCGCCGTTCTAGGACATCTTCATGTGCTTCTGGGTGCTTTGTTGTAATTGGCCACTCCTTTTTAGGTTGTTCCAGCCACGATGGTCCACGGTGCCACAGATTACTATTGAGGAAATCGTCCACTTTCATTCCTCTGGTGATAAGATCCGCAGGATTGTGTTTGCCAGCGACGTGATGCCAACGGGATCCCTGTGTAGTGCTCTGTATTTCCGAGACCCTGTTTGCCACGAAGGTGTTCCAGGTGTAGGGGGGTGATTGCAACCATTCTAGGGTGACTGTCGAATCAGACCAAAAGAATGAAGCGGAAATCGACATGTCCAGTGTGACGACAACTTTCTGGTACAATTGTGCAGCGATGACTGCGGCGCACAATTCCAATCGGGGAAGGGAGATTCTCTTTAAGGGGGCCACCTTCGATTAAGAAGCGATCAGCTGAACCTTCGTTTTTCCTTCGGAGTCGGTAGATCGGGCATAGATGCTAGCGCCGTACGCCTACTGGGATGCATCCGCGAATGTGTGCAATTGAACGGAGGCGTTTGGCAAGAAAGCAAAGCGGTCAGTTCGGTAGGATGAGATTTTTGGCAATTTGATACGGTAGTGGTCCCATTTTGCTCGTATGGTGTCGGAAATTTCGTCGTCCCAGCCGCAGGCTTGCAGCCAGAGCTCCTGCAGTAGCATTTTTGCCCGTATGACGACCGGTGCGGTGAGTCCTAGTGGATCAAAATGCTTGGAAACTGCTGACAAAATCGACCTTTTTGTGGGCGGCTCGCTGCCAAGATCGGGAGTGGTGTCGAAGCGCAGTTGATCAGTTCCAGGCTCCCAGCTTACGCCCAGCGCTTTTGTGGCTTCATGGTTATCAAATTTAAGAGTTGGTTGGGTACCAATCTGTGACGGGTCCAGTCCTTCCAATACGTTCGGGTTATTCGATGTCCATTTTCTCAATTGGAATCCTCCTTTGTCCAGAAGCTCATCTAGCTCCTCTCGGGTTTGGATCGCCTCCTCTTCAGTGTTCACTCCCCCTATGTAGTCATCCACGTAAAATCCTTTCTTGAGCGCTGGGCCACCGAGTGGGTAGGCATCTCTCTCGTCCGCAGCCAGCTGTTGCAGAGTACGAGTGGCAAGGAAAGACGATGGAGCTAACCCGTATGTCACTGTTGCCAACTCATAGGTGTCGATTGGGTCATTCGGATGAAACCTCCAGAGAATCCGCTGCAGTGGAGTGTCGTCGGGATGAATTAACACCTGACGGTACATTTTCGCAATGTCCGCTACTAGTGCTATGGGGTACTTTCGGAATCGGAGAACAAGGGTCAGTAATTCGTCCTGTACAATTGGACCTACATGGAGGGCATCATTGAGAGAATATCCGGTGGAAGTTTTGGCTGATCCATCAAAGACCACCCTGACTTTTGTGGTGGTGCTGGCCTCTTTTAGGACGGCATGGTGAGGCAGATAGTGTGCCTGCCGTGGTTCGGCTTCAGTAGGTGAGACAAATCTCATGTGGCCAAGTAGGAGGTACTCTGACAGGAACGAGTGGTATTCTTCCTTCAAGTGTGGCTCTCTACTTAGCCGCTTTTCCAGACAATGGAAGCGACGAAGGGCTGCGGACTTCGATTCACCGAGCATGTGGTCGAAATTTGGATGACGAGAGAGACGAACCATGTATCTTCCTCCTGAAGTGCGGGAAACATGGGAGAAGTAATGGGATTCACACTGCTGTTCTTCGACAGAGTAGTTCGGTTGATTTTTCACTTCTTCAATGCGCCAGAAGCGTTCCAGCGCGTCATGGAGTGGATCGGAAAGGGTGACGTGGCATGCTACGGGGGGAGATTTTAGTGGATTCTGCTTCCTACCGGTTACAATCCAACCGAAAACGCTTTGACTGAGGACGGGATTTTCACCTTTTTCGATTCGGGTACCAGGGTTAATATAGGTGAAAAAGTGCTCGGCTCCAAGCAGCATATCGATAGCGCCGGTCTTGTTATAGGTAGGGTCGGCCAAGGGAAGATCCCTCGGGGCATGCCAGTCTTCGGCTGCAGAGGACACTACAGGCAAGTCAATCGTAATGCGGGGCATAACTAGAAAATCGAGTCCGATTTCAAAGTCAGAGTTTCTCGATCGGATGGTTGCACAGGCGGAATGGTTCACACTGGAGGCGGATTCACCGATACCGAACACTGGGATGTTGATCTTTCTCCGCTTTAGTCGCAGAAGCTGGCATAATCGATCACTAATTATATTTGATTGCGAGCCACTATCCAATAGTGCTCGTGCAGGGTGCGCTTGTCCATTGCAATCGAGAACCAACAACACGACCGTCGAAAGCAAAACATTCGCACTCGATGTTTGTGATGAATTGGTTGTCTGAGCAGTGACAGCATTCGTGGATGTGGGCGATCGTTTGATGCTGTGTATTATGGCATCTTGCTTGACGATGGGCTTCGGTGTGTATGCGGCTGTCTGCGATGTGGTGGACGATTGTTCGGCATTGAGTGGGTGATAGCCAGGGTGGAGCAGTGAATGGTGTCGTTTTTTGCAATGCCGACACGAGAATTTCGATTGACAATTGCGCGCGAAGTGGTCTTGGCGAAAGCAGTTATGGCAGAGGTGATGGTCATTGACAACTTTCAGCCGTTCGGGAATGGACATTTTCTCGAATCTCTGGCATTGGAAAAGTGGATGATGTTGGTCGCAACAGTGGCATTTTCGAGGAGTAGCTTCGGTAACGGCATGGGAAACGATTTTATGGAACGGTGGGCGGCGCAACATAGATGCTTGCTGATTGGATGGTGGTTGCGCTTGGTGATTTACGGACATGGATTCCAGTACACGGATGCGTCGTTGGAGAAACTCGATGAGACAAGCGTAGTCGGGTTCTTCAGTGGTGGTAGCGAAATCTTCCCATGCCTTCTGTGTAGCATCGTCGAGTCGGAGGCATAGAAGATGCTCCAGCATAGTGCTCCATGAGTCGATGGGTTCACCAAGTTGGCGGAGGGTTTTGTGTGGCGTTCATACTCGTCGACGACTGAATGTAATGCAGCGGCGGATTCTTTCTTCATTCGGGGGCAATCGAGGAGGGCTTGTAGGTGGCGTTTCTTAAGAAGGTAGTCGTTAGCGTAGCGAGAGACGAGTGTTTGCCAAGCAATGGCGTAATTGGCGGAGCTGATACCGATCGACTCAATGAGTTGAGCTGCTTCTCCTTTCAGAGCAGCACGGAGATAGTGGAATTTTTGGATGTCATGAACTTCGAGGTTGGAATGAATTAGTGCGACGAACGTGTCGTGGAAAGCTAACCAGTGGTTATAGTCTCCATCGAATTCCGGCAAGGAGATAGTTGGCAATTTGATACCGGACAGCCCGGAAGAAGATAATTGAGGGATTGCGCTTGTCGTAGTAGGTACATTGGGGAGGAAAGATTGGAGAGCAGCCTTGATTTGGAAGTATCGGGTTTCATTGTGGGAACGGAAAGCTAGGTTCTGTGCCATACCTTGATTGGATAGTTCAGTGTCCTCCAGCTGGGTCTGCACATCCTCCAGTCCCATCCACACGGTATCGAGGTTATCGAGACGTAGTTGCACCTGGCCTCGGTCCCGTTCCGCCACGTATTTCTCGACGAATTGTTCAGCTCGCCCTAGCGCAGCGATGAAAGTGGTACGTCGGTTGATGAGCTGCTGTCTCGAACGTTCGTCAGCCATTGCGGTATCGGGATGCCGTTGGTTGCACTGAATAGGACGGTACAAAGAAAGACCCGGTAGAGCCGGACAAACGGAGTAGATACGTTGGAGCGGTACTAACCTTCTCAAGGCTAGGTTTAAGCCTTGTATTTTATTTAAAAACTGGAACCTGCTTGCGTGGCTCACCGAACAAGGTGGCTCACCGAACAAGGTGGCTCACCGATGAAATATCGGTAGACGGATGGCAAGGGCGTAGTCACTCTCACAATAGCGGCTGTATCTGAATGGCGGGTCTCGCTTCCAGATGGTTCGATAAACTCCGGAGCGGTCACGATGAGTGGAGAAAAAATGGAAAAAATCTCAAGGCACCCGCGGTAAACGTCTGCGCACTTCGGAATTATACGTACCGAGTGCCTAAATGAATTAGGCCTTGTATCAATTACTTAAAACAGGAACTCCGAAGAACTTTCTCGATGAAACAATAGGCTTCGGGGAAGATGGCGATCTTATGAATGCCAGTAGGGCACACAATGGTGTGGAACTATGGCGGTAGATAGCGTCGTTGTCCGTAATGCGATGGCGGTTTTTCGGGAGGAAACCTGATCCTGGTCACGGCACCAAATATGATAGGGCAGGATCGTGATCTCCGACAGGGATTAGGGTCACACACGGGCAATTCGGACACTACCGGGCCGATTACTATCGGCGGAAAACTAGGCACCACAGATTCACCACTTCAAACCAACTTCTGTAACTTTATTTAGACGTTTTAAGTTTTACACTTTATTATTCGGCGTTTCGATTAGAACTGATTTATATTTCTTGCTATCCATCTTCTTTTAACCCTACGTTGTGTGAATTATTTCTCTTTGACTAACCATAATTAAACTATAATAATGAAATATTTCTAGCTGCTGACAGCATATGAAACTAACAGCAAGAATACCTGCTTTCGACAGCAATCAGTATTCTGCCGCTCTTCGCATGTCCGTCCCATGTCGATTTTTTGTGATTTCGGTTTTTTTGCAGGAATTAGCTTTAAATTATCTGAACTTTCAGAAAAACTGATAAAAAAGTAGGCTTTGTTCCTGAAATATGGAAAATCAAAACCCGTTTGTTTTGTCCCATGTCGAAAATATTCGCATAACAGTCACGTGTTTTTCGTTGAATCGTCGAGGGCCAACTGAAGTTTCAAAGTGTTAATTTTTTGTAAAGTATAAACCGTACTATGCAGTAGAAGCAGTAGAGTAACACGGGGGAGGGGGGGGGCTTAGGATTCAACCTCCCCCCCCCCCGCCTTGAACCGCAACTTTAATAGGAAATTTTCTTTTCTGTAACTACTTTTTTTCAAAAAATTTCGACCTGAATGCCACCAGATATGCCACTGAGCAATGCTTCTTTTTGATCATTAAGCTTTATATCAAACTCATATTGCACGTTCAATTTGCTTTATTGATATTTATTTGAAAACACTCCATTTAAAGTTCATAGTAACACCATCACCAAACCAATTATGTTTCCTTTTGCTCAGGAGGTCATTCCAGAACTGCTTCTGCTCCTCTTTGATGACCGGCAAAATAACATTCAGAAGCGCCTGCTTACGCTCGGTACTTATACCGATCGGTTGTTTGCGACGCAGAATGTTAGCCAAACTGAAATATTTATCATGAACTGTCTTCATTTGCTTCTTGGACATGATGCAGCAGAAAGCATTTCTCCGCTGTCATCTACTGAGCTGCAGTAGCTCATTTCAAAGCTACCTTTTTTGAGAACAATCTTTCTGATATTCTCGATGTATGGCCGTGTTTTGCAGCGATTTAGCGTGTACTGCGAAACAGTCATCTTCATCTCAAAGAAGTCATTCGCAGCCATGTCCACCACAACAACATTCTGTTTGGCTTTTTTAACCACCTGCTTAAATTCAGGGAACGTTGATGTGGGATTACCGTGTCGCATAGCTTTCTCTACAGCCGCGTGGAAGGAGTCGGCAGCCATAAATGTATGACCGGACTCGAAAAACTTAAGAATGACTTCCTTTACTTTGGTTGTTTTTGCATTCAACAGAAAAATTAAGTAAAGGAACAAGTTCAGTTTTTGTTCTGACTGGAACAATTGTCCAGCCAGAACGTAACTTTTTCCACTCCGTTGCTGCAGCACCAGTCGACAACTTTATCAAAGCAGCTTGTAATATCACCGGCAGACCTTCCAGAAGTAGACTCGTCCCAGACGCAGGCTAGAACGGGAAACGCTTGGGCATATCTGCCAACCGGGGCGAACGTCTCATTGAATGCCAATAAGCGCTGAGTGAAAACGATGGACTTCAGACCCTCCAAACGAGGCAGCTGAATGACCTGTTATTTGAAAATAAGTGAGAGCAGATTCAATGATCGAATACTTTCGAACATAACATTACAAGTAAATTACCTTCTGGAGATCAACAACGAGTACAATTTCTTTTGGACGGATGTTATCGCCATCAGCACGGTACATTAATCTAGAGAGGGATGCCAATCGCAAATGTTCGACATGTGATTTGCATATTGAACATTTTGTAGTAATATTGTCTTCGTCGGTGTGTCCGGATGTATTCTGATGTAATGCTGCCGCAACGCATGCCCTCGCATTGCTCGTGGCTCTAGCTTCACCAATGAAATATTCATGCGTAACATTACACTTGAATAAAACGAATAATTGACCCTTAAGTCTGGAGCAGCTGAATCTTGATAATTTGTATGCATAGAAACTCCTGTTATATCAGATGGCAGATAATACCGGTTCGGAGCGTGAGCTCGTCGGTAGTGCGACACAGTTGGGTTGTATGACAGGATGTGCGATTTCACAGCTTCCTGTTTCAGTTTGCTCCTTTCGTATTTTCCACGCTTGGATGGCTTTGGGTTTCCATCAAAATCGCTATCGACGCATCGATATATAAAGTTTCTAAAAGTGGACAATATTCAATATTGATTGTTTACACAGAATAATGTTCACGACTTACCCGCAGTTATCTCCATACCCGATCGTGTTCAAGAAGAACTTTCGACATACACGTACATCAGTTCCATTAAACAAACGGAGGCAGAAAATGTACGAACAGCTCTTTTTCGGATCATTTGCAGTGAATTGGTTCTTGCGTCGGAGAGGTTCTGAGCTTCGATGTACGTTTTCCCTGATAAAACTTATTTGCTCCATTTTATCGAGCTTCCAGAACTGATCATGTACAATTACTCGTTCGTCCTTGGACACAATCTGGTCACAATTCTTCCGGCAACCACATTTCGCGATGATCAATTTGTGAGCCAAACGCCGGTTCTTCGCGATCTTTGCTTTCCGAATTTCTTTTTGGTTCGTTTCCGCTTCCTGCTCTGGGTTTCAAAAAACTTCCGTCGGAGTCCAGCACTTTCTCTTCAGAATCGGAACACTCCTCTGTAATCTCCGTTACATCCACTGGGTTTTCGACTGATTTCTGAATTTCTTTTGCTCCATATTTTTTCAGGAGGAACGTTTTCAGTGGAAACTTGTCATCACCGGGTTCATCATCGAATCCGATAAATTCTTCTTCGGAATCTTGCTCACTACCGTCACTACCGTATTCCTTCAATAATTCCAACGCAAACATGGTCAAAGTGTAGAAATAATTTAAATATTGGTTGTTTCCGGCACGTTATTTAAAAACAAAACAAGCGCATCAAACAAGCAAATTGAACGAATGGCCTACTTGTCAAATTATAGCCTACACTGAATTATGAAACGCCCCCCCGCTTCCATTCCCCACACACAAAAATGCAACGAATCATAAAAAAAATCCGATAAGGTATCTAATACAAACATCCTTGCGAAATATGGGAGGGGGGACATAAAATACCAATATTTGTGTTACGTAATTAACGAACGAACCCTGAAATCAACAGGTGTATCCAGGATACATATACTTGATTGCATTAATTTATTTGAAAATTTAAAAAAGCAATGTAATAAATACACTCTTGATTACGAGACGGATATGCGAATATTTAGCTGATCTGGATCGAAAATTATTCGCATGTGCGTAACATTGCTGTTTTGGTGATAGAAAAATGTAATCTGTGACTTTTTCAACTCAATTCAATTAATCTCGCTTATTCTAACCAACTTATAACAAATACATAGTTGAAAACTCTTTGCAGACACGAAATACCTGAAAATTGAACAAAATACTTCAATCGTCATTTTCTCCACTTGCTGTTTTTCGCTATGGGACGGACATGCAAAAGAGGGGCAGTATTGAGAACTGTCAAATGGAATTGCGGTTTGCAATCATATCTTGAGAAATCCGCATGATTCAGAAAAGGCAATTTTGCACAACTTGGTCCATAAAGCGTTTGACGGTATAAACGATGCTATGCAAGTGTGTGCGAGCGACATTAGCTTGATTGCTGTACCGCTGAGTTTCCCGATAATCGAAGAAACTGTAGGGCTGTTATTTCAACTTAACTTGTTAAAGTGGCCTAATGCCATCACGCTGTCGGACGCGGTTCGAATCTCGATTAAGAATCAAGATGTTTTTTTTTTATGTGAGCCATTGAACTTTTTGACTTTAATCTAACATTCTACAACTAATCCATTACACAACCTCACGCACATATATGTTATTTTTTGCCCACAACCAATGTTGTTCGCATTCTTCTCTGTGAAAATCAGAAACAAAATCATGCAAATCGCATTAAAACCTCGCCTTTTTATTTTGAGTGAAAATAGCATTTTACGAGTTCATAAAGTCGAAATCAAACTTTTGATAAGAGTAAAAGGAATTAAGGCAAACAAGGTTGTAAACAAGTTGAGTATATTCTCATAAACCTGATCAAACTATGAAACCGCTTGTCACTTCTTGGTGCCCAAATAAAACCAAATTGATTTCTGGTGGCCTTCATAAAACTTTAATAAAACCTAATAAAGCTGGATGGTTTTGTCAATGTTTCTTGGGTTAACACACTAAATATTTTATTTAAGCACACACGTCTCGCAAAGCCGTGTTCTACCATGCTATTTGAGTAGTTTTTTTTTTGTAATTAAGGAATACGCTGTTTGGTCTAAAACGAGTTTCTTGTGGACTACACCATAGTTTTACATCGATAAATGCTTCGGAATTAACATTGTAAGGGAAAATCTTCATTTGTTGTACAAATTACAACAACGCGAGTGCTCGAAGGTCAACAAGAAGGCCCAAGAAGGTCAATCAAGCCAGCATGACTTTTTTCGGATCATTAATGGCCGTCAACACTATGTAAACAGTTCATTTATTCATTCATATAACGTCCTCTTATCCCTATCACTTAGGTGCATAAGCATAGCAATAAATTACTTACACCTAAAGGATGCTATTCATCTAGAACTTACAGAATGAGCTTTGATATACTTTGTTGGCATTTGGGTGTATGCGATAACATCCCTCCTACTAATCCTAATCTAATTCTACCATTGAAGAGTCTTCGTAGCATCATGGGCAAAACAAGTGCCGCTCCTAGGGCTGGGTTATATCGAAAAAACAGATAAACAAATTCAACTATTTCAGTCTAGAATCCGGCTCAGTTTGCGTCGTGATCCTTGTTCAGCGGTATTCCATTCTCATCGATCTCCAGCGATGGCACTAGCGGTGGCTTGAAGCCTCCGTACTCGATCCGCAGGCTCTTGCCATACGCCGAGCTCCGGCGGAACTTGACGTCGCTCTTGACAGCCCAGTGGTCCTCCAGAAGGGGCGTTGGTCCAACATAGTCGTCCTTGTAGATTCCGGGCAGAAGCTGAGGCTGCGGTGGCTGGTGATAGTGGTAATTCGGTGGCGGTAACGGCTGAGCTTGGTAGGAATATTTGCCTACAAAGTGCGATTGGTCGATTAGCGGGTAGGGCATATAGGAGTTGAAATGGTACTGACGATTTACCATTGAAGCCTTCTCCGTTCAACGGGACATTGTAGATATGTTTGGATTTTTCGGGGAAATGGTGTGGGAGGACGTTGATCTGAGCGACGTCCACATAGGACGGTGAAGCGATCGATGCGCCGAAATGAAGATCATTCTTCGGGTATTGGCTGTGGAAGTAGTAGTGCTTTCCAGGGACTTCGATAACTGAGGGTTTGGGTGGTGGTGGGGCTTTAAGGATGTAGTGTTCGGTGTAGTGTTTCTTTTTTCCGCCGAAAAATTTGTGGAAGTCAAAGAGATGATCGTGGTGAGTGGTTTTGATTATGGAGTGCGTTGGTTTGGGTTCATGGATGGTAACCGGGATGAGTTTTTCTACGGGGTATGGGACAGGAACGCCTACTGGGACTTCTACAGGGTAGTGAACGGGGACCTGGACCGGGATTTCAACGGGGACTTGAACTGGGTAGGGAACCGGACGATCGATGAATTTTTCCACGACCTTTTCAACAGTTACGGGTACGGGAACTTCAACGTGTTTCTCGACAACTGTTTCCACCGGGCGATCGACGATCTTTTCGACGACCTTTTCTACTGGAACTTCAACCGGGTATGGCCGATCAACAACTTAGGTAACGGGATAAGGGACTTGAACTTCCTTGGTGACGACCTTCTCCACCGGATAGGGGCGATCAACAAACTTCTCGACAATTTGTGTCACCGGGTAGGGCACCTGAACTTCTTTAGTGACGACCTTCTCAACGGTAACAGGCTTCTCAACTATTTTCTCCACTGTGACGGGAACCGGAACATGGTGAGGAACAGGACGATCGACATAATGATGGACTGGAACCTGTTTCTCGACGGGATAGGGAACGTGAACCGGTGTCGGTACAGGTTTCTCAACGATCTTTTCCACAGGATATGGTACGGGAACTTGCTTTTCTACAATGCGATCGACTGGTTGTGGAACTGGTTTCTCGATGTACACTGGTTGCGAAACATAGCGATCAACAGGTTTCTCGATGTACACGTTCTGTTTAACAATTCGATCAACAGGCTTTTCGATGAAGATCGGTTGTTGAAGAATTGTTGTCCTGGCACCAAACTCAGGTTGCCGTTGGTGTTGAGCTGGTTCTGGTCCAATCAGAAGATTCTTGATGTTGACGCTCTTCTGAACCTCGACGACGGTCTTCGAACCCGTATCGTCAACACAGTCATCAATGTTCTTGCCAGAGTTCGAGAGGCGGAGTCCTGCCTGAATTGGAGCCAAGTATTTTTGTGGAACAGGCTTTGGAGTTACAGTGATTGGTTCTTTGCTGGAGTAGCGTGCGGTCGATGAAGGTACGTTGCTTGAGGTCGTTCGAAACCGAGTGCTCAGCCTCGATGCAGTCGATCCACGGGCCTTGGTTGATAAGGTTATCGGCCGAATCGTGGTGACTTCGTGCTTGATCTCAACCGGTACGGAGTTTATGTCATCGTCACAGGGCTCCGAAGTCACCTGATTGGCTCGGTAGCTAGTCTCCTTCAAGAACTGCCCTTTGTTGTGATCGTCAGCTTCTCCTAGAATTTCCACATTTATTTGTTTGAAGAAGTTATCCGACCTTCCACCCGACCGATGACTTCTTTGAGCTCCCTCAGGCATATCACCCACGATAATCGGACTGTCGAAGGACGGAACGGCTATATTATCCTTCAGTCTGTGTTCGTCCTTAGCGCTCTCACTTGGCTCGCTGTCCGACGGTTTTTGTTCCTCTTTATCCGGCTGTGGTTCCTCTTCCTCGGCATTATTGATGCTGACGACGTCTTCGTTCGTCACCAGGTTCTGCGTAGATGTTACAAGCTTTTGGATTCCTTCTTCGTTGATGTTCACATAGGGCGAAGGTTGCCGCGCAGCAGTGGCATTCTCCTGTTGGTCGGAGGTTTCGATCGTCGGTTGCACTAGCGTCACTAGCTGCACCGGTATGGAGTTAGGGTTGAACATTATCTGACTAGACTGATCGTTGGAGTAGCTGAAATACAGAATGTCCAGGATTAGTTGGTGTTGATTAAACACATTTCACAAGGTGTTCAATCTTAATATATTGTCTTCTAAAGTTACCCAACGAGAGGCTGATAAACAAGTGGCGATTGAAGTGCTGCTGCTGCTGCTGATGATGATGATGATTATGGTGGTGTGAATTCTGAACATTGTCCGAGTAGTACACGTAGTAGTTACTGTGAGGACCCAGTGGAATCGAGTGCTCATAGTGGACACCTTTCATCGAGGGTGGTTCCACCGTGGGAGATGGAGACTGCGCATGAATCACAGTGAACAGCTGGAATTGTTTCGAAAGCAATTTAAAGTTTCAGAACTGCAAATTCAAGCCACACTTACCTCATCCGGTGGAACGGTCGGCAGAAGAATGGGTCGAACTGGTTTGGCAGTCTGGTCATTTGGGGTGGGGTTTTGGGCGGCCGTCCGCAGTAAGGACGTGACCAGTATGAGCGCTATCGTCGTCAGCATCGTGGATCATCAAGGCTAGAAATCTGCGAAAAACAGAAACAAAAATAATCGATTACAGACTGTACTTGGCGGAGGCGGATTTACCGGAGGCTATTGTGCAGGGTAATTTTTTGCGATAATCTAATGGATCGTGAAACAAGATGACCTATCATTACGAATTCGCGTCTACTCCACGTCAAAGCTGATGAAGGTGGATCACTTTGAGCACGCCTTGTAAATTGATATCTGTGCGAAAAGTTTCCAATCCAACTGCAGGTCTTTGACCGTTGTGTTTTCATCGATGGTTCGAAAAATGCTCAATACAGTACATAACGAGCAGAAGGTGAATTAATTTACAACCGACCCCCGCGGCCGCCCACCAACAAGATGAACTACGTAAGTCGAAGATGGCAACACGTTGATAAGCAAAGCACAAACATTTCCCAAGTTTTTCGACCCAGCCAAATTGACCATGGCAAAATTGCCATGTCCATTTTTGGAGACCTGAAAACTTTCTCGTTGTCACCAATTACTTAGAAGATAAAAACTTAATTTTCCCGATTCAGTTGGAGTGGCCAGGCGCGTTTTGTCTCCATCTGATCCGCTAAAGGGTGAGGCGTGAAATATGACAACGAAGCGGACGCAAATTGGGAATGCCGAATAATGAGCTGAGAAAATTCGGTTATTGTTTGAGGAGATTGCGCAACGCTAATGGGACACCGTGGACTGTCAGCGATTGTCTAGTATGTGATGAAAATGAGGTGTTTAGGTGATTTTGATTTGGTTTTGAAGGTGTGGATTTGATTTTTGGAACTACGCATTAAGGTGTGGTTAAAACTAATTTCATAAGTAGGCACTGGCCAGGAAGCAGGTAATGATTGGAAATTTTACAATGGTCGATTACAACTAATGAACTTTGGACCACTGTGAGTGAAGGGTTATTTGGATGATTGTTTGTTCTTAGCTGGTTTTGAAGATTGACTTATGGTTATGATTTTTTATGAGGTTTGAAGATTGATTTTATTACTATTTATTAGATACACTTTACTGCGCTGGTAGCATTCATGTAAGTTTCGAAAAATAAATTAAGCAAGTCTAGTTATGATCATTAGAGGTCAAATTTCATTTGACAAATTACAATCTCTTGAAGGCTGAATAAGTGCTTTTCCTTTTAAGGGGATGCTAGTCTATATTTCTGGCAGGAATCCACTGATACCACTGCACTTCCTAGTTTGCTCTAATCCTCTGCTTTCAACCAAAAGATGATCCACTGTCAAGTGTACACCACAGCAGATACACAAAGGTACAGCATCTTTTTCCTCTACATATCTTTTCAATTTCTTCACCTTTCCAGGATTTGCAGTCCAAATTTTCTTCAGGTTGCATATAGCCCCAGTACAGAAATACCCTGAGCATTACACACCTGCAAACGCGGCGTGTTCCGAGGCCTCATCGCTCACATCTTACGAAACGACAGATATCATTTTGAAGTGGGGCCGGCCAGTGTTTCTTAAATGATATCTTCTTGTGAAAATGTCCGGTTAATAGGCTAGTGTAGGTACAACGATTTTAAGAGGTGTTTTGCATGAAATTATAAACCTATCCTGATTGAACCTCATATTTTGCAAGCTCGTCTGCTCTTTCATCACCTTCTTCTAATGCCACAATATCCCGGAAGCTCAAGAATAAATTCACGGAGTTCTTTTGGCACACCTATTCGCAGTCGAAAAAATGCATTCCCCAGACAAGGTCTCCAGACTCCCTCGCATACACATTTTAACTCCGATCGGTCAGGCAGACGTCAAGACAGTCCGAGGTGACGTTCAGTGTTTAATATATATAAAAATCCTGCGTCCAATAACCCCCACATGCCAAATGTGGTTTTATTTACTTGGATAGTTCTCGAGTTATGCAGAAATTTGTGTTCCATTTGTACGGGGCCCCCCTCCTGAGGGCAAAGGGCCTCAAACCACCATAGAAATATGCCTCTCCCGTGTAAAAACCCACATGCCAAAACGGATTCCATCGGCTTTCTTAGTTCTCGAGTTGTGCAGAAATTTTCGTTTGGCACTGGTTTGAGAGCCCCTCTTCTCTCTCCTCTAGAAGGCGTAAGAGTCTCAAGTCACCATAGAAACATTTATCTCCTTCAAAAACCTCCATATGCCAAATTTGGTTCCATTTGCTAGATTAGTTCTCGACTTATGCAAAAATTTGTGTTTCATTTTTGTGGGAGATCCCCCCTCCCCCACTTTCAAAAGGCGGAGGGGTCTCAAATCATCATAGAAACATTCCTCTCCTTCAAAAACCTCCATGTGCCAAATTTGGTTCCATTCTTCTTGAGTAGTTCTCGGGTTATGCATAAATTTGTGTTTCATTTGTATGAGAGCCTCTCCGCTCCTTAAGAATGGGGAGGGGTCTCAAATCAGCATTGAAACAGTATTTATCTTCAAAAACCTCTACATGCCAAATTTGGCTCCATTTGCATGATTAGTTCTCGGGGTTATACAGAATATTGTGAGCCATTTGTAAGGGAGTTCCCCAACACTCAGGAAGGGGAGGAATCTGAAACCATCATGGAAACCTTTCTTGCCTTTAAAACCTCTCATTTGCTAAAAAAGATTTCTTTTGCTTGATTAGTTCTCGAGTTATGTAGAAATGAGTGTTTCTTTTTTGTATGGGAGCGCCCTTTTTCAGTAAAAAGGAGAGGTAATAAGAACCTTTCCCAGCCCTGAAAATCCCTGCATACAAAATTTCACGCCAATCGGTTCAGTAGTTTTCGAGTCTATTAGGTTCAGACAGATACACAGACAGAAATCCATTTTTATATATATATATAGATAAGGCAGATTATTTCGAGATCATGGATTCACCGTGGTGTGATGCGATCAATGAAAGCGCAGTAGACTGCTTTTTATTTTAAATCTAGTGGTGAAAGGAAAACGCAAGTGACAAATAAGCAAAAGGAAGGGGACGGGCCTGGAATTGAACTCCCGACCATCTGCTCAGTAAGCAGAACAGGTAACCACTGAGCTACCCAGCTACGTCTTAGGCAAACGTTAACACGTTTTATTGAAGCAAAACTCTCCACTTGGAAGACCGTTGGGTAGTTTCCCATCGTCACTGATATTTCTACCCTAGGGCCGCAGATTGGAACGAATACGGGAGCAGTAAATTCGTTCCAATATTTGAGCCATCCTAGTGCAAAAGCAGCAGATTTAGAATTGCATCAAACGATTTTGATGGAGTGCTCCGCATCGATCCCGTTATAGCAATGCGTTAGTTTTGGACGAATTATGAATGTATAAATCCACATAATCATTTTTAGACCCCATTTTCGACCAAATGTTTTTGAACATATCCAGAGAGCACTGGTTGCCTTGCCGATCATACACTCAACATAAGCGTAGCTGCACCCACCGTGAGAAACGATCAGATTGGCACTCAGTGCAAGCAACTGGTCATGCCCATGCAGTCCCGGACGAACAAGACCATCACAGTGCAGCCTTCTAACAATAGAGGTGATATCAATAGATAGCTCAGTATTGTTAAAAAGATAAAACAAGAACAGTTTGCTGTAAGAGAATAAATTAGATTCGTACAATAAAATTGTTAATCAACTGCAATTAAAAGTAAGCATTCTTTGGTGTAGCATCTTGTTAAACTTAAATTTGTTATAGAAACGAGCTAGGACGAGTGAAGTTAGAAGCTTAGGGTTGAAGGAGAAAACGTCAATTACACAGAAATGTGAGTAGAATAGAAAATTATGTACAATAGAATGGAATAACATTGAAATATATTTGCAGCTATGAAGTTGCCCAGTAAGGCAGCTATCCGGATTTGTGTTCCCAACCCACGCTTCCCCCAACAATAAGCATTCTAGTTCAGTTTGGCATCCAGTATCAATCCTAGGTATTTCACCGGTTCACTTAAATGGACTTCCAATCCTCCTAGCTTTAAAGCTTTTAGATTCAACTTACATTTCTTGGTGGAAGAAACAATTACTACTTTTGAGGGATTAATGCTAAGGCCCTCCATTCTCTCTGTTCGGGAGTAATATCACCCTGCCCTCACTACGCCACTGCCGAATGATTGGAATTTCTCTGCAACGATCATACTACCGATAGCGCCAGCGATCACACGTGATCGTTATCGGTGACGTCACGGCAGGGATCATCTGGTTGCTAGCGAGTGGACGATCTGCTGTGCGAGGTAGTCGTGTCTGCTCTGACTCTCGAGAAGAATGGATGCACGGCCAGCCGTTTCAACTCAGTTTTAGACATCGACACAAATAAGATCGATGTTTTTGATTTGTCGATTTGTCAATGCCAGTAACATTTATTCAAATATGAGTGACTCCTCTTTTGACTAAAGTGAGTCAAAAACGACTCAAAACTGAGTTGAAACGGCTGGCCGTGTGGGAGCAGAGCGACAATGTAAACGGAATGTTCTGTATTAATTTTTTGTGATGTAATAAATGTAGTTCTGTAAATAATGTAAATAAAACGTATGTTGTGTGGAAGAGGAAATATATGTGCTGTGTGATAGCTGGAAGGATGTGTGATGTGGTGTGTAGAAAACGGTGGATAGAACTCCAAAAAGAAACCCCCAAATCCAATAAAATACAGTCTACTCATGGAGACACCTAGTATTTTCCACCTCACAGCTGGCAGTAATTAATTAACCCCCAATCGATGTTGGTTAGGGTCCGGTAACCCATCACTCTCTAAAATGATATTGTCAAATATTCCCTTCACTATGTTGACTATATCGTCTGCAAAACCTACAACAATTGTCTTGTGCTGAACATTGTGGAGTCAGATCTGAGCTTCATGATTCCCTTCGAGCTCGAGGTAGACAACCCAATGTGCCAATTCGAGATATTTTGGCTGTACGTCATTTGGAGTACATGAAACTCATTTATGTGTTTTTGACTAACATTAGCCTTAGATTGTAGTTAGTTTAACCTGTATGTATACTTTAAGTTTTTTTTATGTGTATGTGTGTGCGTTTTTATTTCTTTTTCAAAATATGTTCAAGTCAAAAGAAAACCATAAATTGTATAGTTATAAGTGTTTAGATAATTTAGAATTTAAATTTAATATGTTATGTAAACCACACTTTAAATTCCCACAATCTTTCCCATACGTAATTTGTAATTCCTATTAACCTCGAGACGGCCGCGAATAATCGGCTCTTCCCTCCTAACTTTAGTTTTAAGATAAATAATGTATAAAAGTATGAAAATTTGGCTCTGTAAAGTTAATTCGATTGAGCCTGTACAAATAAATGATTATTAAAAAAAAAACCTACAATCTGAAAACCTTTTTCCTCTAAGCTTCTTAGAAGATCGTGTACAACTAAGGACCATATTAGTGGTGAGCGGACTCCTCCTTGGGGACAATCTAAGACGAATAGGAAGCGTTGTCGAAAGCTCCTTCAATATCTAAGAAAGAACAAAGTGCTATTTTTACCGAAAGAGCTCTTTCTACCTTTGAAACCACAGTAACTGTTGACTTACCAGACTGGTGAGCAAACTGGAACTCTGATAGTAGATACTTGTTCATGTAATACCGTTGTACTTTACTACTCCCTCACCTAAGGAATGCATTGAAAATACGCTATCCATGTAGGTACATTTGCGTTGTACGCGTGTATTTGTGAGGGTTTTAATGTGTTCATCATAGCATGCGGTGCGTTTGACTGTCATCTTTTGTTTGTTCACTTGTTTGCACGATTTAAATTCTTCGTTTTCAAAATGTCGTCCAGACGCCCTGATAAAGACGTAAAAACTATGCTACGATACGCTTTGGAATGCATCACGCGAGTGTTAAATCCATCATAGCCAAGTTCGAGGAACGGTGTTCTTTAGATAAACTGCCAGGAAGAGGCAGAAAACCCGAATTTTCCAACCCCAATCTGGATCAGATAGTGGTTAAGGAAGATATCAATCCGCCAAATTGCCCTCAGCTTCGGCCCATCGAACGCTATTGGGCGATAGTGGAGAGGGTCTTCTAATTATTCGATTGAACCTGTTTTGATTCATCAATGAAAATAACCTGTTGCTTACGCTACTTTCGTCGCACAGAAAAAAAAAAAAAGCGTTCCCGATAATGAAAACGGACCGTGTTCACGTTTTCAGAATTTTACCCTTTAAATATTAGTTTAATTCATGATAACGTGATTCAATTCCTGGTGCAGTTTTGCTTGTTGTCGAATTCATGACTGCAGTTCACGGATCTGGGCACGGTTTTTTTTTCGTGTATAAACCAGGCCCCCTCCAGACTAATTGTCTAGCTCCGCCAATGAAGATAAGGTATGCATTGATGATTTTCAGAGCTCATGAAAACGAGACATCAATTAAGTAAACTATAAACGACTGAAGAAGTTACGAAATGCCCTCTGAAACGTAACACTGACTGACTAATTATATAACATAAAGAGACGCAAAGACCTCTCAAACTCTTTTAAAGGAAACTTCTCTTTCATGAGTCCCATCAGTAAAACATAAAAACTGTATATAAACTTGTAACATCAGACATTACTACAACTGGTAGAATTTAATTATTAATTTGTCGAGATATTTATGACAACTTATTCTGGATTCGAGAAAACTGCTTCAAAAGACTCTCACAGCACATAAATTACACACCAACGAACTAAACTGCTAAAGATTGAAGAAATTACGAAGCTGGACATGAACATGACTGAAAGAAACGCTAAGCATTCTTGAAAATGTAACACCTTGTGAGGCAGTTACAACAGCGTCTCTAAGGACGACATAATCTGGAAGCCTCATGGAAGGGGTCTTCCAACCAGTTTTAACAATCAAGTATGCATGCAACCAAAACTCTGTTCTCTCGGTAACGTTTGTCGCTTCTAGCAACCCAAGGTCAGCCATTTTCTGTTCGAACTGACATCAACGCTCGTCGCAAGTTTCTAGCGTTTTCAATGTATAATTTTCCTCGAGTAAGTCTTCAACAGACATCACAACAGCGAGATACACGCCTGCAAGTCACATAGAAGCTTAAAATCCCCTCGCCACAGCCACTCCTACCAGCAGCCTGCAACCATCCCGGCCCTGTGTATGAGTTTGGAGAAGGATCTTCCAAATCGTCAATGCAGGCAAGTATGCACATGTTAGGAGTTTTTCTCCCTCAGTAATGTCCATCGCTTCTAGTCGCCACATGTTAACTGAACTTCACTCCGAGAACGAAGCTATCGAAATTGTTGAACCATCTATCACTGGAGCGGATACACCTAACATCGTCTTACCTAGCATGCCGAGAAACCGTCAGCTATCCGATGCGCCTTTCGTGGAGAAATGTGTTCCCGATCGCACTCTTTCCGCATACTACCAGAACGTCAGGGGGCTTGCGCACAAAAATTCCCCAGCTACGTTTGTTACTGTCAAACTGTGATTGTGAAGTGCTTTTCTTCACGGAAACGTGGCTCCGAGCAGATATTGACAGCAGTGACATTTTGTCTGATAACGTTTTCTTACGTTGTGAACGTAATGCATTAACGAGTCAGCATTTGCATTGGAGTGCTGATTGGGGTTAAAAACTCACTCAAATTTAACTCTGCTTCAATACTTAACTGCAATGAACTCGAACAAATCCCAGTCTGTATTTAGTTGCATTCTCGTTCCCAAGTAGCACATGAAACATATTTTATATATATCACTTAGTTTTCATGTTTCATTTTAGTAATTATGTAGTAACAAAAAGCATGTGTTAATACAGCAGAGTTCATTTCATGTATACAAGATATGTACTTGAAATTTCATTGATGTTGCTCTAATGGTTTGCTAAGACCATTCAGAACAAACATTGGAGTTAGTCGAGACCTGTTTATCTTAGTGAACTTGCAGCTAAGTAAATTTAATCATGACGTTGCATACTTTATATTTTCCAGTGCATGTGATGTTTATTATGAAGTAATTTTGACTTTCAGTGCAACATAACACATAAGGTACAATCTTGTTCCAATGATGCGTTCTGATACTTCAGATTTTCAAAATGGATTTTTGAGCCACATGTGCAATGTAGTGAGAACGCAACATAAAGTCAATAAATAATGTTGCGTTCTTGCAACGTTCAATAGTACATTACCGCAACAGTGATGACGATTAAAATATATCCAAATGAAATGCACACTACCGATCACATGTGTGTTGATATGAATGAAAAATAATCAATATATAATCTGATCAGACTAGGTAATGGTTTATTTCTAAACGTTTTTGTTATTGTATAGGCCTAACAAATACTATGGCTTTAAGTGCTCATTATGCAACCTCTATAAGCTATGATGTGCATGGTAGTGTCTTTGACTATTTTACTTTTAAACTAGTATCATTCAAAGAGTGAGAACATAATATTTCCATTTTCGGCTATCCTTACTAATTAATATTAATAAAATAGCTAACTTCGTAAAGCTGAAATAAATGATCTTCCCAAGTAAAATTAAAAGTTGTGCGCAATGAACATAAGATGTAATGTTTTTGAATTATTTCTGTCAACTGTTTCATGAGCCGGCATCGGTGGTGTAGTGGTAAGCGTGACTGCTACTAGCACTCCAGTGGGTCTGGGCTCAATCCCAGTCGACGCCGGTGGTTTTTCTGAGGCGAAATAATCTGGTCACGTCTTCCTTCGGAAGGGAAGTAACGCCGTTGGTCCCGATTCATAGTCATGAGTTGTAAGCTGGGGCCAGGTGGTGGAGTCGTCTCCCAGGCGTCGGTGATTGTCACCATGTGAGGAAATAGGCCGACGGAAAATAAATAAATAAAAATAAACTGTTTCATTAGCTACAAAATCAATGATATCACTAGAAACCCGTAGACCCAAATTTAAAGACATAAATTTTGCTATGTTTCCAACTATAACCTTATGTATTCATCAAATAGTAATATTTTGGTATTGGTAAAACTTTCAATGTATCAGTATTTGTTTGTAAAATTTTCAAATGGCTTATCTAAATTAAAAAATCAGTGGGGTTGTGTACAAGACACGACCGGTTGACGTAGACTACGTTAAACCAAGTGATGTATTATAGTGTCAGGGAAATTCTGTGTGGTTATTATTAGCGTTAAAAGGGTTTCAATTATTCGTGCCGGTCGCTTACCCTTACCGATAGAAGCAGTTTAAGTCACAATATGACGGGTGCTACTCTTATGGGACATTAGACCAGCGTTTTGAAGCCAGTAAGTAAGAAAATTCTATTGTACGCTCTTGAGATATTATTTAGTGGCCCTGAAGTTTTATGAAGTCAGTATGTAGGAAAATTCTCTTGTACACTCTTTATAACTCTTTGGTGGCCCTGAAAAGGGCCTTTTGGTTTAAATGATGACACGGTCACGGTTGCACGTTTTACGATGGACTATCTTTAAGGCCTAGAAGATAGTTAAGGATCTGTTAGAGAATATAAAATTATTTAATTAATGATAGTTTTGCTCATTCTTATAATCATAATCACTTAACATTACTAAATGTTTATTCGTATGTCATACTGTGCCTGAATGGCCTGCATCTTGGAATTCTCACCATCGCCGGAACCATCAACAATGTTTTGCATCGTTTGGGGGATTTTAGTAACGACAGGCAGCGGAGGAAATTCTATAATACGCACTTACAAACATATATTTTGACTGATACCTTGTCTCCTTTTCAACATTCACCATTTAAATGTCATACCATTCGGATCATTTGTATACAATCTGAGTTGTAGTATGCCTTTGCATAATTCAACTTCAAAGATTCAAAGAATTAGAATTTAGGCAATTTTGGCAATTCTGGATTTCAAGGGTAATAATAAACATTGAAATACTCTAGAATTCAAATTACGATAAAATTCGTTATTAGAAAATATCCGGCAGGTTTAGTGATTGTTATGAAAACACAATAATCAATTGCAACATTTTCAAATGTGTAAGCGTCTCTTAAAATGTTCAAAGCTTAGGAAGTTTTATCAAACAGAAAATAACAAAAATTATCTTGCAGTTGTTATAAGGTTATATACAAGTATATAGGGTACATGTTCCTTGGCTCTGTCGATTATGTAGCGCGCGATTACAGTTTTAACTATAACTCACACAATAATTTAGCTAGTAACGATATTCAACTAGTTATTTGCTAAGACATGCTTAACAAGGCGTTTGCTGTACTGGACCATGAAAAGTCACCAACAAACATTATTGAGTCGAAAACTTTCGAAGGATATCATTAAAGATACTTGTTCGAACGAATTTCAGTAAAGTTTGTTTATTTCATCGGTCCGGGCATTTATTTATATTATCGCTTCGGGCATTCGGCTATATTCGGTATACAATACGGAATATAAAGCTACTTTATAACATCTAAATGACTTTCTCATGTGATCAATCCGCCATTCCATTTCAAAACATTAAAATTCCCACTATATTCATTTATTTATATAGGTATTGGTATGAATAAGCCCTTCGAAAAAAAACAACCGCTCACTCTTACTTTTCCATTGAAAACTTTTATAATCTACATTTTACTATGTGATGAATACATTTGACCATAGTTGGGAATATAAGGTTAAATGCGTACCTAAAATATGATCTATGGTTTTCTTGTGAAATTATTATTCATGTTTCTATGTGAATATCAGGTAAATTAGGGAATCCATTATGGCTTAAACGTTAAGGAAATCGAAATATATATATAAATATATTAGATCTCGCAGAAGAAAGAGAGTGAGTTTTATAAAATATCATTATTCTTTGCAATGGGTATGGGAGAAAAGGTTGGTTAATATATGATAAATTCTTATAAATATAAAATAAACACCTGAGAAAATAATCACGCATTAAAACAAGTTCAGCGCTTTAGTTGTATCGATATCATTTGAAGGTTCATATGATGTATAAGCACGCGGCGCATGTCATCACCAGAATACAATTAATACTATGTTAAAATTATTAAGACAGGGAGCAATAACATAGAGAGATATTCAATTGCTATGATGACATGCTCTTTGTTAAATTGATTTAAGGTGAATCGCTGCTCCATGTATGTTTTCCTATCTTTTATCTCGCTCTCGCAAACTCACCTTGCTATTTCAAATTGATAAATCTCGATTGTTAGTGAATGAACATCGAATCGAACTCTATCAAAATCCTCACAGCAAGTAAGCATACAA
Organism: Aedes japonicus; assembly: GCA_034211315.2. Taxonomy (NCBI): domain Eukaryota; kingdom Metazoa; phylum Arthropoda; class Insecta; order Diptera; family Culicidae; genus Aedes; species Aedes japonicus. The sequence continues at coordinate 43,191 of JASCZW010003761.1, forward strand.
ACTGATGTGATTAAATTTTCAATATCTAGTACCGACTCTGAGTTATATCAATTTTAAATGTTGAGGTAATGACTGTCATCAAGAATGATTCTGCATGATCCCTTAAATTTAATAAATATCAATTTCCTACCTCGAGTTGAAGGACCTTCTCCAGCGTCCCAACTAGTTGTTGGCAACGCATTACCTCTTGCTGCTTTTAATTTCGCCCGATAACTACGAGCTCGCTCGGCATCGGTGCACGGTCGTTTCGGAGGATTTCCCGTATGTTCGCTCTTTATGCGCTTCCTGAATCTGCGCAAGCGTTCTGGATTAAATCGGTTAGGCATTCTCACTTTCACTGTTTCTCAAAAAGTTTTCTTCCTAGAGGTAGGACTCAATCCAACGCGAATCGTTAACACAACAGAACAACTGTTTATATCACTACTAATTGGAATTTACAGAGAATGTTGGTTCGGAATATTATGTTCGACATCGAAAATGGTGTCCGTGATAGGGAATTTGTGTGGTTTAAGGTATGCGACGAAGGGAAAACAAGTTTTGCTAATACCACTGGCTGCCAATCGACAATTTGAAACGAAAATCCCAATCAAACAAACTCTCAAGCTGAGACTTTTAAATTGACAGTAGCAAAGATGGATTTGTATCTGGTAGCATTTATTGATTCATCGTGGGTTGCGCCAACCAGCCAAAATTTTCCCAACAGCTCGCCCTCCATGCAGGCGTTTTTGCAGTTGCAGCGAACGAATTGGCACCATATTAGGCGCACAAACCAAACGAAATAAAAGTTTAATTCTTTTATAAACAACTCTTTTGATTAAATTGGTTGTCCTCAAAAGAACAGATTATCAATTAATGGATACCGCCAACCAGCTGGGTGAAATTTTTACCGACGGCACCGAACTTAATTTAAGATTAGTTCATTCTTGAATAATCAACTCTTTTATTTGAATTTATTGTCCTCAAAAGGACAGATTATTTCCACCTACTGCTGACTGCTACTCGCCTCCAAGGACGCTTTCCTCCAAACAGCAGCGTTTTAGAAGTCGCGGCGAAACAATCGCCACGAAGAGGTAAGATGGCGGCTTGCACAAAACCGACGCGATGTGCGCCCTCATAATCCGCCATTTTGCCTCATCGCGACGATCGCTGTTTGGGAAAGCCTTGCTACTTACCCCCACCAGCTGCTACGTGACCACCAGCTGCCTCTGCACCAGCTCCGCTGCCGTACAAATGAAGGCTCCACCAAACTGCAGCAATTTTTTGCCACCGCGGCAGCGAAATCGCGGTGGAAAAATCGCCGCGGTGAGATTACATGGCGGCTTAAGGGAGCGCACAAACCAACGCGATTAAAAAACGCATCGCTCCCTGCGACCAGCTCCGCACAGCTTCAATGCTGCCAAACGACTGAGGAAAAATTATGCTAAGTGTGCCTTCTATGCCGTTCTCAGCTGCATGCGAGACGTACATGGGGAGACAAATGATATGATTGGTTAAAGTCTTTCTCTAACACAAAGAAGAAGAAGATGATGCAAGACGTTCCTTGCTTCGATTTGAAATCTGTGATAGGAAATTTGGTAAATTTACTCTGCAAAATGACATTATAAGACATCACCTTATATTTGCGTTATTTTCAATAGTTTACTATTGATTGAGAAAAATGTTTGACAATTGAATTGGAGCGCGGTAAAATTTCCGACCGATTGAAGAAGAAATCATGTAAATCTATCGTGGATTATTTGAGTTATTCGCGTACAAAACGTACGGTTTTTCGTGACGGTCGCAAAATTTTAGATTTTCATTTGACACCCTACCCTTGCCGTAAGACGTAGTCTACGTCAAAAATCAAGCAACAATATCTGAATTATAATGTTTTGAATAAGGAATAATCGATAAAATTATTTTAGAGTTGTTTAATATCAATTTATTAAATGAAAATATTGAGTAAAGCAAATTAAGCTTAAAAAATTATATAACTTAAATTGTTGAGATGAAGTATTCGCCTTTTAAAAATAAGTTATTTAACTTCTCGTGGTTCAGAAAAAGAAACGTCTTATTAAGCTCCTTTGAGCAATCATACGATTACATTTAACTAATCATGTTTTTCGTTGTTTCATGAAGCGTGAATCAGTTATAATGTTTGAAAGTTGGAAATATCCTTCTTATCAAAGGGCAACCCTAGGAGAAATTGCTGTCCACTCCTAGGGTTGCACGTTGATTAGAACGATATTTCCAATTTTCAAAAATCATACGATTGTTCTTTTTAGGCTGGTGATTTTTCGTCATAAACAATGCAATTAAATAATTTCAATTAATTGCATTTTAAGTTCTGCACAAATACATGTTTAGAAAGGTTTGATATTTTCCACTTACATGTGAAGATAATTTCATTTATTCAAATTGCGAACAATCCATACTTCAAATACATGGAAGAGTTAGTAATACTAGGATTTTATTTTACTATTCCGTTTGAATCTCTTTACGGAATCCTCACTCAATTGTTCTTCCGTTTTTTAAAGCAAAAAAACATGGTGTAGGTTCTCTATTAGTCTAATTCTTTGTGTCAATGGATTGAAAACTTTTGTAGAAGGCGTATGGGACATTGTTGTTTGACTAGTAATGCCAGTCAACCCGAAAAAAATACTTTTATGGTTCCAATTGAATGTATTGAAACCATACAATAGAAATTTTTAGTATGTACAATTAATATTATTGTTCACAACAATAATATGGCAATAGGAGTTATTGTTTTTACAATAAAATCTAATGTATATTGAGATATCAACAATAGAAAACGGGTTTTTTTATTTATCTTAACAAGAAAAATCATTTTTTGGAACAAATTTGAGTCAATAATTATTACTTGCATTGTTTCACAATTGTTCAAAATCGTACAGGTTGAATAGTAAATCAATTGTAATGATAATATGCAGTTCTCATTTATCTGATTCATGAAAAATAAGATTGAAGGTCGGGAATACATTCTAATATTATTTTATATTATTGTATTGTAATTGCATGGTTTTTAAATTCGCAAAGCATCCCCTATTCAGAACGTTATGTATAGCCCCTGTACAAACTAGCATTTAATTATTTATTTCAATATTTAATTTAAAAATATTTAATTTTGTAAAAATCAGTAATGCTTAATTCATAGTAAATCACATAAATATAAACACTTTCAAAATACTACTGTCGCTATTATCCAGATATCTTTAATTTAAAAATGTTTGCATAGATAATGGATTCATAATTATTTTAGCCGGTAGTGTATTTGGTTTGTTCGTAGATGCCATGCCAAAATTTTGCGATACAAAATTAAATTTTTAAAATTTCGCTCATTCCTCACAGTTTGAACCTAACATGAACCTGTAATAATTTATCATTCTGCAAATGAATCAGATAACTGATTCTTCCAAATGTAAACATATTTTTCCACAAATTTTCCGTTTTCAAGCTCTGCAGCAAGGATCTATTCCCAAAGATTTAATCGAGGGCATTTATATTTTTCGTAGTAGAACAGAATATTGATCCATAAAACTCAAAGCGTTTGAAAAATAAACTCATTCCAACACGATTTTCAGATCATTTTACTTCTCTATATTTTGATGACTAATATTTGGCTGATAACGATATCAATTAAAAAAAGTTATCCTCGCCTTCTTTTAAACATCAGTATCATTTCACTTTGTTGTAACGCGATTTATAATATTTAAAAGTTTTACAAAATGCTATTGCAACTCTGTAGAAACAATGTCAATTTGCAAATAGGCTCCACCCTTGTGCTTTTTGCGTTGCTGTTGTGTATGATTTTGAAGTACATAGCCAAACAAAACTATCATTAATTTGTTTCAAGAGAGATTTTTATGCTCTATTGAAACAAGTTGTGCTACTTGGGTTCGCTTTATATAATTGCTATCTATGTCCCACCTAATTCAAGTATCGAGTTATATTATACTCATGCAAGTGCGGTACAACTTGTTGCAGGTCGTTTTACCAAGAAGGACCTTACAAATTTGTTAAGCTGTTGAAGGAAGAATGCCATTTCCAAATGCCTGTTATTGATCAAGTTAGCAATGAGTTGATCCCCGTGGAAACTGGTGACGGCGTTGAATTCATAGAAAAATCGAAATCAATTGTGTACATTGGACTAGAGAATGTTTTACCAAATTTGTCTCTATTGAAGCGAATATCGAAGCACTATTGGATAGCTATCAGCAGATCACTACTTCACCAGATGATGTGAATGATAATTTCGTGAAATGAAAATTCTGGAAGCAAAAGATCGGAAAAAGATTCGACCAAATTTGCATTCCCTACTTTATTTTTGCTGATTCGTTTGAAATCAACAATCGATTGGGTTCGAAAGCTGGCAAGCAAGCTCTGGCAGGATTTTACTTAAATTTCCCGAGTTTAGCACAACATATTCACGGCGAAATTGATAACATGTTCCTGATCCAGTTCGTATATTCCGCTGTCGAGAAATCGTTTAGCAACGAAGAAATCTTGAACCATGGTTCAAAAAAATCATTCATCTAGAAGAAACACCTGTGCGAATTCGTGTAAAAGGAGAAGAAAGGAATATATATTTTTTATTTGGAGGTTTGCGTGGAGACAATTTGGGCCTAAACAGTATTTTGGACTACAGTAGATCATTTGTTGCAAATCATCCATGCAGGTAAGAAACATCGAAGAGCTGTCTTAAGGTGATTCCTTGTAGCGTCCACACTTTAAGATTTCAAGTGAGCACGACTCGCCAGCCGCTGAAATGTCGCCTGCCAAATTGCTACTTCGTGCTTGCTGTACCGCAGCAAACAAAATAGCATTTTGGCAGGTACAATTGCAACGGTTGGTGAGTCGTGTGCGCTTGCAATCTCGAAGTGTGAATGCTACAACCACCTTAACTGCCTTCATTGCGATAATTTTAACTAATCTCATTTTTTTTCTATTTACTTGTGCAGGATTTGCTCAATGAATCTTGAAAGCATAAGGGTTAACACAGAAGACGATCCTGCTCTGTACCGCACAATTATGAAGGTTTCGCACATGATGCTCTTGCTAGTTGCATTCTTCGTTTCATTTCAAAAGGCTATTTTTCACTACTGTATTCATACTGAATCAACGCGTTCAGCGATATGATTACAACATCAATGAGCGAAAAAGTATTCCACCACAAATAAAACAGGAGAATTTAGAGTGTCTGAAACTCAAAATGTCCGCAGGACAGATGAAGTGCTTTGTAGATAATGTCACACTAATGATTAGAGACTTGGTGCCGGCTGGAGATGAATGGACATTTCTCGTAAATGTCACTAAAGTTGGCTCATGTATAATGAAACCGTCATTCACTACTGAGGAAATAAAGTTAAAATATTAAAATAAAGTTAAAATATCTCATAAAATGCACATTAACCCAAAATAAAACTCTTTTTGATAAGCACCTTAAGCTAAAAGCACACTTCCTTACTCATTATCCGCTTGCAATCGAGTGGACAGGACCTACTCGATTTACATCAACGTTCATACCAGAAATGAAACATAAATACTTCAAAAAGATAGCAACAACCACATCATCGAGGAAGAATATCTCTCTTACATTAGCGATAAATGACCAATGTAAGATGTCATATAAAGTATTCACGAACACTCATAATTTCGGACCGCTGCAATTGGATGAAGGGGCTGAATTTTACATAAAACTGCACTGCATTCCAATTCAACACGAATTGATTTCCGGTGACGGTAGTGTAATCGTTCGAGTGCTTAACTACGTTATGTTAGGAAAGACGAAAATAACAGCTGGAACGGTGTTGATTGCCAGGAGACATGACATGTTTCTCAAAGAAGTGCGCCATATCATCGAAAATAATGAAGTGATAACATTTGTCTGCCATACATATAAGGCCTGTGTGTTCGATGAACACCTGGATGCATATGTAGTTTATCCGCATAACTATGAAATCGGTAAATGCGGTATTGAAGTAATCACTCATTCTCTGTCTCATCTACATCACCTACCAGATGGCCGGAAAGCGAAATTAACGGTGGAACAAATATTTTTTTTTTAATTTACCCATGAAACGAGACTTCTCGTAAACAAAATAGGGTTGAAACTGTGATTACGATTGTAAGAAACAAAAGTTTTTAAAATTCAACAATCTGGTGCTATTTTGTTGTTGAGTTCATATTTGTATGGCTACTTTCTTTTTTTTTTTTCATTTAGACTGCGGGTGACGTCGAAGTCAAGATCAACCAGCGATTGGAGTTTCTTCGGACAAAATTTGAAAATGTCCAAATGCAGCCGCAAATAATAACGGTAGGAGCATCGCGATCCGATTAATCTATTATCGTGGTTTTCGGCGGCTCCGAGTACAAAGCATAAAACATACTGCAATCCATATGTATGTGCATGCACGTAACGTACGTGTTAAACCTGCAGTAAACGCCGGATTGCAGGCCACTGTGGCTGTTTCTACAAACCCATATGTTTAAAATGCCAGCGTCGATCGTGGAGCTGCCGAAGAGCACACGTGATTTGCTGAAGGCTATCGATTGTTAATCCTCATTTCCTTTGTATTCATGCCATTTCCGTAATATACTTAAATTGAAACGAAATTAAAAAACTGAAATCAAAAAATGAGTTTACTTATCAAACTCCTGAAAGAATCCGTTTTTTCTCATATTCATAAGTGTGTTTCATGTTACCATGAACTCGCTTCATGGTACCTATATGGAATCATGAATAATGTTCATGTTTTCATGTTTTTTTTTCGTAGTTCCAAACGAAATGCTTCATGATATCATGAACCAAACTGTCCGTTTTCGTCACTAAAATTGGAATCATAAATGACAGGTGCCAATAATCATGAATAGTATTGCATATTTTCATGAATTTAATTTATGGTTACTAATCGGATGCTTCATGATTTCATGAATCAAGTTGCCACTTTCATCATCAAAAATCAAAAACATAACGCCATAGTGGCGTTACGTTGGATCATAGTAAGCTGATTCATGATTTCATGACTTTTAATCATGGTGTATATTCATAACATGAAAAAAGACGTCTTTCATGATATCATGAACCATTTTGCTAGTTTCGAGCACCGGATTTTTTCCCGTGCACAATCACATCGTTAAAAAAATAAGCCACCTAGAATTTCCAACATGGATCACTGAATGGCTCTACTCGTACCAGAATAACCGCAATGTTTTCTTGACTGTGAATTCAGTGCGTTCCAGAACATTCAACAAACCATCTGGAGTGTCCCAGGGCAGTGTTCTTGGTCCTCTTATTTTTATTGTTCATGTGAATGACTTGTGTGACCTGCTTTCATCGTCAATACTTTCTTTTGCAGAAGATCTGAAACACGCGGTAAGATTAATTCTCCCGCCGATTGTGTCGAAGTTCAGGAGGACATAAACCGTCTGCTAGTCTGATGCGGTGACAACGGCATACGCGCAAACAGCAAGAAGTTCAAAGTACTAACTTACATTCGCTGCAACAACGTTATTCTGCACCAGTATTATATGGGATTGGATGCTCTGGAACGTGTAAGTTCTATCTGTGATCTGGGTGTTACGATTGATTTGAGGCTGAGGTTCAATTATCACGTGAGCATCGTTATTGCTAAGGCATACACTGTACTTGGTTTTATTCGTCGTCATACTTCAGGCTTCACTGACGTTTATTGCCTTATTGTTTCGTCTAAAAATGTGTTTAACGCTAGAATTTCGCTAGATATTCTTAGTAATCAGTCTGTAAGACTTAGTCAAAGATGGTGTACAATAAATAAACAAATAAATAATCTTTGTTCGGCTGGTAAAATGCTTCAAAAATGGGTTAAATTATATCGTTCTAACGCAGAGAAGACTCTCAGAGCACATAAATGACACACCAAAGGACTAAACTACAAAATACTAAAGAATGACGAAACGCTTTATTAAACTTGTAAACTTGTAACAAACTAACAAAACGACAATTGAAAAAACAGACGAAAGGACTCAAAATTCTCGGACGTGGCGCCTTTTGAGTAATTTGCAACAGCGTCTTCTTGGATGACATGCTCCGTGTACGGCTGGCAAAATGATTGGAAAAAAATTGCAATACGATACCATCAAAGGCCTGGTGTAAAGGGTTCTACTCTTATAAAAGTCCCGTCAGTAAACCTTCATAAAACTAAAAAAATACTATGAAAATATGTATACCGATCGGAAGATGATTCATCACCTCAAAACAAATATGGCGGCTCCACTCCCGTTCCTGTACACTCGAATCTACACTGACACACGCAAAATTATTCCACCGTTCGCACGAATCACACGCTTACAATTATCATCAGGCTTCTAACAAATCTTGCAGCTCACTTCCGGCTTCCGGATCTTGTTGCTGCACTCACCGTGCGATCAGATTGGCACTCAGTGAAGCAACTGGTCATTCCCTTGCAGTCCCGGACGAACAAGACCAACACAGTGCAGCCTCTAACAATAGAAGTGATATCAATAGATAGCTCAGTATTGTTAAAAGGTAAACAAGAACAGTTTGCTGTAGAGAATAAATTAGATTCGTACAATAAAAATTGTTAATCAACTGTAATTAAAAGTAAGCAATCTTTGGTGTAGCATCTTATTAAACTTAAATTTGTTTTAGAAACGAGCTAGGACGAGTGAAGTTAGAAGCTAGGGTAAAGGAAAGAAAACGTGAATTACACAGAAATGTGAGTAGAACAGAACATTATCTACAATAGAATGGAATAATATTGAAATATATTTGCAGCTATGAAGTTGCAAAGTAAGGCAGCTATCCGGATTTGTGTTCCCCACCCACGCTTCCCCCAACAGGTCTGATAAACTTCACCCCCGTTCTACATGTACCATGTAAATGGCGCTGATAAGACCTGTAGTTCTCTACGGGCAAGAAAACAAGACAATGCTCGAGAAAAACCGGCAAACACTTAGAGTTTTCGAATAACGTGTGCTTCGGACCATCTTTGGCCTAGTATGTGAAACGGCATTTGGAAAACAATAATAAACCAGGCAGTTTTTGGTTCTGAAGAGACATTAGATCAGCAAAAAAAATTATTATTGGAACGGTAGATGTGCCTTGGGGGTCTAATAATAAAAAATAAAACTAAGTTGCATTTGCCCAAGGAAGTAGTAAATCATACGTTAACGGAGAACATGCTCGAGAGCTTACTACCTCCACCCTATTGAGATCAACCAAGAGAAGATACGCGTCATATTGATTTCTGCATCAATACTAATTACTAATAAACGCATATAGTTAAGTTCAAAAACACTTCTGGAACCTACAATCAATAAGCTCTTTTACCCTCCTATAAACAAACTTCCTCTATGAAACGCCTCGCTCGCCACTTTCCAGCATCATTTTCATGCCCTTCGTTCCACTGAAGCTATTAATTTCAATAACCCTCCTAATTCCACCCACTAATCAACATATCAAACGTGGAATCACTTCGTGATTTCCGAACCGAAACCCTTGAGGGCTATTAGTGCTTCGAACCACCAATTATTATGGATCGGATAATCTCAACGGACGGATCATTTATAATGGGTCGCACTCCGCAGCCAGCCTCCTCGTTAGGCGACCCACCAAAGTGATCAACGCGCTTTCCGACATCCGCGTGCATGGTGCCATCCAAACAACACCCAAACAACCACGGCGAGACTTTTGTGTACCAGCGGAGAAAGACTTAAATGAATCGAAAACCACGAACCCGACGTTTCGGGAAACCTTTCATTAGAGTTGCACCTTTCGGTGATGCACTTTTGGCGAACAGAGCAGTTATTAAGCGAGGTTGATTTACCACCCCGAGCCCAGCTAGTTTATGAAACTTCGACTTTTTCAACATCGCTATAATGCCGAAGACGTCGCCTGGTGCTCTAACACTTTCTATTTGCTGAGACGGATAAATATTATATTTTATTGGATTACAATTGTACCGCTTGTTTCGAATGCGGATTTTACTACCAGTAGCACGCCCGCTGCCAATTGCCCGTTATTAAGTTATATATTTTTTTACAGCGAATCCACAACTGTTTCGACTTAGGTGGTGCTCTTTCGTCGTTCGATATTTTGCGGCTTAAGCATTTAAGCTGGAGGAAGGAACTCAGTGATATATATTTAAAAACTGAGAAAAAAAAACAAAGACTGATACAGACATTGTCGTCGTCGGCATCGGGCCATCGGGCTACTAAGGTAGACCTTTACGATGTTTGGATGTTTGTAAAACTCACGGGCGGTCTATTCAAAAGTCTTACGTAGCAATACGAATCTCAGCGAGAGACTACTGACTGGCAGTTACAGCATTAACCTCCGGTAAAAGTCATCAGGAAAACACAGAAAAAAACAAATGAACCAACTGCTCCTTGACTGTTTTATCCAAATACGACGCTAACTTTTCACAGTGCACTGAAATTCCCAGCCCTACAAACGAGCGGCGAAAATGCAAAGAGAGATGGGGAAAAAAATGACAACATTACCAAATCTGAGAAACCAGCTGGCATCTGACCAAGCCCCCAACCTATGGCTTGTGAAGAGCAAGCAAAGAGGAGCGCCACACACCAACCTTAAAGGTACGACCACGGCACTGAGAAAAGACGACGTGAGGAAACATAAATCGAAGAGGAAAACCCTCCGGGGCACATTATGCTGTCGACCTGCTCCATGGTTGGCGTTTGTTTTGGTCTTTTCATCTCAGTTCCTGAAGAGACTGCGTGTTAGCACCTAGTATTAGCGCCTGTAAGCAAGCGTAAGATACGGCACGATATTTTTTTTTTTTTATTTTGTTCAAGTTTACTTCTTTCTATTAACTTTTTTTTCTGCTGTGCAGTGTTATGTTATTTATGTTTCGATTTGCTCACGTTTTCAGAGAACACAACACGCGTGTTGCGCAGTGTTGTGTACATTTCCCATATGAGCTCACTGTCGATAATGATTGTGTAAATAGCCGATAATGGCACTTCTAATGGGAGGTGAGGTTTTTTTTACTTCTTTTGCGTGTGAAGAGATGTTGATGGGTATTGAAGAAGTGTAGTTTACAAGTCCTTAAGAGCTCATTTTGTGAATTAATTAGCCAGTATGTGGTAGTGGTACTTCTAACCCGATTCATGACTTATTAGTACACAGATAAAAACAAATGAATTTTCTGCGTTATCTAATGCACATAAAGGGTATGCTAGAATTGAGAGAAAACAATGGGATATTTCATGTAAATTTAAGCCAGATAACGCCTGAATCTAGCCTAATGTATGAAAGACTGCAAACAATGTTGTACGGCGCATGAAAGATTGCAAACAATGTCGTTGTTTACGCCTCCTTTGCCTTGGAATTGAACGAGGGGAATATTTACGCGCTTGTTAAAATTCATCTTGTTTTCTGTGCAGAAAATATGAAAATTGCAGCTCTTAAGCTGAAGCTTTGTACGAAATGTAAAGATAAATTGATGAAGATGATGATGATGATGATGATGATGGTCCCGCCTCTTACTCCTAGAATGGTTTGAGCTAGACGATCTATCTATTAGTATATGTATTTATAAACTATTCAAGGAAGCTTTAGTATTTATGTTTGATTGGCCAAACACAAAATGGATGGGCACAAGTTCAAATGAGAAGATATGATTGATTTGTAGAGCTGTATTTTACTGCAAGTAGTTAAATATTTTTTCAAACCATATAAAATTCCATACTTCTTGTAAATTTTCTTGATGAAATTGTCAATGTGAGCGGTGAACTTTAGCTCGTCATCAATAATCACGCCAATATATTTAATCTTCCGAACGCGGCCAATTTCCTCTTCATCAATCGTAACTGAGACATCCTCATTACTCGATTCTGTGAAATTTTCATAAATTTAGTTTTGCATACACTCAATTTCAATTGCTTACATTTCAACCATCTACTTAGAAAACGAAAATCTTCGTTCAAATAGGAAACGGTTTCTTTTAAATCCTTAGCTGCAATGAATAACAATGTCATCTGCAAATAGATTAATGTCACAAAATCGTAAAACATGTTGCATGTCATTAATATACAGAATAAACAAAAGGGGTCCTAATACACTTCCCTGGGGTACTCCAACATCATTCCCCGCGAGACTAGAAACATAATCATAAAAAACAGTCAGTTGCGTTCTGTCAGATAAATAGCTTTTAAACCATATGTATGCAGTACTCGAAATTCCAGAGCGCTCTATTGTTTTCAACAACAAGTGCCCAGAAATTGTTTCAAAAGCACGTTTCAGATCCAAAAAACAGCAAAAATTGTATCTTTGCTCTCTAAGTTATCTTTTCATTTTGCTAATACTAAATTCACAAGAAATAGCCTTCCCGATAGCTAGATTGCTTCTTAAATGTTCTAAAATGTTCTCTTACGTTGATACCCCTCAACAAATTCATATATTTATGCACAATGGGCCCACAATTAGTGATAAGGCCATTCAAGATCTCTCCCAAGTAATATTTAAAACATTTTTTTAGAATAATTTATAAAAAAAAATTATATAGTTTTTAAATAGTATAATGATACAGAGTAACTGGATTGAATGTAAGCCTAGCTCCTTTATTCAGTCTATGTAGCAAATATATGATTTATTTGGCGATAATCAACAAAATCATGATGGTATCACGATGACCGGTTTCACCAGAAGCAATTGAGACATTATTTATCAACTTAAAGTTGTTCATTTCCGCGTAACTTTCGATTTCTTAATTTTTTTAGATATCATGACTTCACTGGTTACGCTGACCAGATTATCTACACGATCTTAAAATGATCTAAAGTTGACTAAATTGAACCTAAACATCGAAATCTGCAGCCAAAATGTAAGGAGAATAGTCACACGTTATAAACTAGCTGTTCACGTAGGTAAAATCAAGCTGAACAAAGCATTAGGTCCTAAGTAACATTGACAGATTCTCTTCGTCGACTTTCTCTTTCGTTAATATGTAGTTTGTCTATTAGATGAGTTGCTGATGTTTTTGACGTATTGGATCCTTAATTATACTTTACATTACCGTACTGTGTGCTCAAAATACTTGAACATGTTTTTAAGTTGAAACGCAAAGAGAAAGTCGACAAAGAGAGTCTCTCAATGTTACTTAGGACCTAATGCATTGTTCAGCTTGAAATAGAAATGATTTAGCAAGAAAACTGTAGGCCCAATGTTAAAGACATATTTTTTCTATGTTCTCAACTATGTTCATGACTCGAGAACTATTCAAGCAAATGGAACCAAATTTAGTATGTGGTGGTTTTTGAAGACAAAAATCGTTGTATGTTGATTTGAGACCCCTTCTCTTTTTGAATCCCATACAAATGAAACGCAAATCATTGCATAACTTGAGAACTAATCAGGGAAATGGAATCAAATTTAGCATGTGGAAGTTTTGAAGGAGGGAAATGTTTCTATGATGATTTGATACTCTCCCGCCATATAAGGAGGGAGGGAGGGGGGACTTTCAAACAAATGAAACACAAATTTCTGCATAATTCGAGAACTAATAAAGCACATGGAACCAAATTTGGAATGGACGAGTTTTTCAAAGCATGAAATGTTTTTATGGTGGTTCAAAGCCCCTCCTCCCTCTAAAAATGGGGGCTCTCATACAAATGAAACACAAATTTCAACCAAACATGAGAACTATGCCTACTGCTTTGCAAATTTGTATTCAGTGGTTTTTTGGTCCGGGAAAGCATCTTATGATAGTTCGAGACCCGCTCCCGCCTCTAGAAAGGGGGGCTCCCATGCAAATGAAAAACTATTTTCTGCATAACTCAAGAATTAATCAAACAAATGTAACCATATATGACATGTGGAGGTTTTCGTAGGCAAGCAATGTTTCTAAGGGGGTTTGAGACCCCCCTCCTCTTTGGAAGAAGGGGCTCTCATACAAATGAAACACGAATTTGAGCCAAACATGAGAATTATCCTAACAGGTATGACTATTTTTATGCAGGGATTTTTGGAGTCGGGGAAGGTTCTTATGATGGTTCGAAGCTCCTTCCCCGCCTGGAAGGGGAGGACTTCCATACAAATGAAAAACAAATTTCTGCAAAGCTCGAGTTCTTGGAATTGGAGTTCTTCAAATGGCACCAACTTTGCATGTGGGGGTTTTTGGGCAAGATTTTTTTCTTAGGTGGTTTGAGACGCCTTCCCTCTGGAGAGGGGGAAGGAGGGCTCTCAAACCAATGAAACACACATTTGAACCAAACATGAGAATTATCCATGGAATTAAAACACAAAATGTGTATTTCTCGGGTAAAAAGCATATTCTGATAGACGCTTGAATCCCTTTTTAGTCAAGAATTGGTTGAGTTACACTCAGTGCTACATTATGCACAAGAAGTTAATCTTAGGTTATGCAAGAGCAAATTTCATACAAACTGACAAGATACGGCTTCGTTTGTCTTTGAAATGCTTCTACGCAGAAAGCAAAACCGGTAGAAACAACCGGTCCAAGGGTTAAATTAATTACACAAACCTTTTTTTTTTTTGAATAAAGCCAACAAAAGTATTTTAACCAGATTCATTTATATTTCATTCATTTAGTCGCATGCGCAGCAAGGCTCGCACCGGGTTCAGCTAGTTATCAATAAAAATGTCTGAATTTCAGTTGTATGTTTTTCAAATAGCTCATCTTAACACAAACCAAAGGAACAAAATTTGTGTAGAGTCAATTATAATGTTTTGATTATCGAATGACACATAAGTAATATGTGGTGATATTAAGTGTATCAGTCCAGTTTTATTTTAGTTTGTTTTGTAACATTTTGTGTTTGGTAGAACAAATACAAGTGGCAACAAATCAGAAAATCAGAAAATCAGTCAACAAATCAACGAAGGGAACTTACCCAGAAATGGGTAAACATACAAATTTGAGTAAACAATGCTGTGGTTAAAACTGAGTAAAGTTTACTCAGATTTTGACATTTGTATAATGGGTAATTTTGACTCATATTAATGAAAATTCATATGGTAGTGTGCGTGAAAGCTCAATTAGAAGTAAATCTGGACGCACGGTTTAATACACCAAAGCGTCCCTGGTTGTTGAAACAAAAAACCTTTGACAGGCATTTTTTGATGTTTTATTGACGAATAAACGGGTGCAAAATTTTTCTCAAAATTTGAACGCATACTTCCCTCTCCAAAATGTGAGACCGAGGCAAGCATTATACATTAATCGGTAGATTATTTGTTCGATTCAAGGAACCTGTTGGCACTCAAGCCAATACCAGAATAAAAATAACCCAGATACGTTAATACGTTGTCAAGTGGTTAGCGGCGTCACCCATCGTTTGAATGATTGCCATGAAGTGAGAGTTCAATTTCCCTTCCAGCCTGTGGAAATTTTCGCAAAACTAAAATGTCTAAACTGGTCCACTAGGTGTTTGGTTAAGTTGTTTGTTGTAATTCGCTCTGTGTTCAATTATAAGTCTGTACAATCGGTGTAACTGTCTATTATTATCGTATTATCACGTGCTGCTACAACCCTCAGGTTATCCTGGAGCCCAAGAAGACTGAGAAGAAAATTTCGATCGCGAACTATGCTTCCTCCGTAAACACAGGATCCATTTAACACCTACTAGGTTGCCTGAAAAGTCCCACTAATATCAAACCCGAAAACATTTTTTTGTTGACAAATTAGGTTTTATTTCTCAACATACTCTCCCATCCGACTAGTACTCCTTGGGAAGTTCTTCAAAATAGTCATCGGTTTCAGCTATGAGCTCATCATTTGAGTAAAATCGCTTACCGGTGAGCCATCTCTTCAGATTTTGTGTAAACTTGCTCAAGCTCTCCTGAGAGGTTGTAACACGAATGCATTTTTGATCAATTGTAAGCAAACGCGGCACCCACCTTGCGCAGAGCTTCTTCATACCCAAAACGGAATGCATGATGTTGCCAACTCGTTCCATTGAAATGCCTTAAGCCTTAGCTAGCTCTGTCAATTTCACTTTGGATCCTTCAATACTATATCATGGATTCGATCGACGTTCTCTTTGGGCGTCCAGAACGCGGTGCGTCAACGGTGCTCGTACGTCCACAACGAAAATCAGCAATCCACTTATGAACCGTTTGAATCGTCGAAGCAGAGTCTGAAAAATACTTATCCAGCTTGGCTTGGATTTTGGCAGCCGTTATCTTGCGTAGAAAATAGTATTTTATCAAAACTCGAAGCTCGGATTTTTCCATTTTTTTTTAAACTTGCTGATCGGTCTCTTCTCACTGTTGTCACTAATGAATACGTGGACAGAAATGGCTGAAATTTTAACAACCGTGGGGTTGTTCATTCATGGGGTGAAACTCATAGAAAATGGTTCACATTGGCGATTACCAACGCCATCTGTAGGAAATTATAGGGACTTTTCAGGTAGCCTAATAGACTGAATTTTCCTCCTATATCAGGTAAAATTCCTCCTAGAGCCTCAATAAACCAAAAACAACTTTTGTACGGTTCTTCCTGCTCCGCGGTTGGTCATGGGAGATTTTAACTCTCACGGTACAGGCTGGGGTGAACTGTACAATGACAACCGGTCTTCTATGATATATGACCTCTGTGGCAACTTTAATATGACAGTTCTTATCAATGGAGAAGTAACACGTTTGGCGGATCGATCCTCTATTGGCTGTAGGTTAGACCTCACACTTTGTTCGAATTCATTATCGTTAGATTGCACATGGAATGTAATTCAAGATCCCCACGGTAGTGATCACTTGCCTATAAAAACTGGTGTTGGCTTTTTCTTGCGGAGACACCAAAATTCCACCACCGTCGTCTTTCAATGGAGATATCACTTTCGGTTTTCTCTTAAGAATGTTTGCCAGAACGGCTTGGAGGGGTTTTCATCTTGGTTAAGTCGACGGAGAATCGATCGTTTCGAATTTTGGCCATCCGGTCTGTAATAATGCGGTTGAGGGTTTGAAGTTGTTGTTTCTTTTGCTGAAACTGGGGTCGGAGGGTGTTGCGTAGTTGAATTTTACGACGGGTTTAATCTTCAAGAGTGATGAATTGCCGTTCTACCACTGTCCTGCGGATGCAAGATTCTTCTGCGGCGTGTATGGTTTCTTCAAACAGGCACAGCTGGTCGTCGATCTCGTCGATGGATGGTAGAACCACATCATCTTGGAGCCGTGCGTCCTCTAGTCGGCTAAGAGTAACCCAGTTAATTCGATGGCAATCTCGCCTCATCGCCGTCTGAGCTGATGTAGGATTTAGCTCTACTTCACACACTACCGGATAGTGGTTCGAACTCAGTTCGTGGTGTACGACAGGTTTTGTGAGTGAAAGGTCCGATAGGAATAGAGATAAACCGTTTCTCTCCGTGCATTTTCGAAGTATATAGACGGTAAACAGCGATATGTTACCGTTTCGGTCGTATAAATTTAATCCGATATGATTCTTGCTTGAGGATGCGCAAGAATTTCATGTTTGATGCCACCACCACTTGAATTGGGGTGATCTAGCCGGATCATGATGTGGTTTGAGAGTGAAAAGTTGTTGGTTAGGTTTTGCCTGGTTTCAGTAATCACTTCTACGTCGATGTTTTGCTGAGCAAGGAAGTTACTCAGTTCTATCTTTTTCGCCCTTCCAGAGCGAGCGTTCCAATTGGAAATACGGATGCTGCGAGGCTCAGTTGACCCCATATTTGCAGACCATATATCCAAGGACCTTGACTTGGTCTAATTTATTTTTCAACTGCTTCCGGCGATCGCAGAACTCGCTGTAGATGTACCAAAGCTCTTTGGAACCGCATCTTGACTACCCGCAGGTGAAGGATCCGGAAGATGGCTGTTTATTCCCGCTCTAATGCGGGGAGCAACTCTGCGTTCTTGTTTCTGATTGGTTGTCTAGGCGTCGGGTATGGACTGACAGCCCGATGTGTTATGTGTTCTGGTGAGTTGGAAACTGTTTGGCAGCGACTGGTACTCCATCAGGGTCAGAGCAGGTGCAGCTGGTCTTTTTCCTGTTTCCGTTTCGGCCTGGCTGGTTCGTGGTTGTTGCTTGTTGGCGAATCCTGGATGTACTCGGCACGTTTGGGACAGCTACGATCGGTGGCAGCATGGGCGCGGTCGCAGTTTTGCTGGTGAGCTTCTTGTTAAGCACTTATCGGAGGGATGGATTTCGCCGCAGATGTTGCATCGGCTCTTAAGATGGCAGTTTCTGGTTCCATGGCCATGATAAAGACAGTTCGTGCACTGTGTTACGTCGGCTCACTTGTTCCCATCGAAAGATAATTTGAGCGATGTTCTTTATTTCGCCCAACTTTTTGAGGTTGGTGTACCCCTTAGCAAAATGCACCAGGAAGAACGATTCGTCCAGATCGGCGTATTTTCCCTTACGCTTGATGAGATAATTAGGGCGATAAGATAGTTAGGGCGATAAGATTGTGCTCATTTTTCATCCGATCCAAGAGCTCGCTCGGATTGACTAGCGGAAGACCACGAAGCACAACCCAGTAGGGTCGTTCGCCAGGCTTGTCGTGCATGTAGAACTCGTACTGGAGCTTAATTAGGAAGTTTTGAACCAGGTCAAACTCCGCCGATGACGAACAGTGGATTTTGATACCGAAACGCGTGATTTTGGACGTCAGCAGAGCTTCAATGGTGAACATTTTCTCGACGAGGGTCGAGAAACTAACGTTTTTTACAACCAGAGGTGGTTGTTTTATTTTCCCCTTTTAATTTTTCGGGAGATCACAGGAGTCGCTTGGTTTCGTGCGGCCTTGATTTTATCTGACAGCGTGCTGAAAGCGTTGTTTCTCAGCAATTTTGCTTCTAGTCCAGGTGGTTCAGATTTCTTCCGTTTGTGCTTGGAGCCCATGGAAGAACTTGTCGACGTTCATCTCCTTACACGCGGGACGTACCAAGCGAAAAACACGTCGTCGCTTGTACCGATGATGCGTAAAACTATTTATCGAGAAAGCGTAAAACACGTCCGAACGTGTCTCTAGAACGATATTGAATGATGACCTGATCACTGAGGTACCGTGCCTTTAATAGCGCAACATGAGTTTACTGTTGCCTTTTATTGGCTAGGAACGGAGACAGTCATATTGAAGTAAAGTAAGCATATGTTTGCTTCTTAATTTTTATTTCCATATTCGCGGAGTGAAGCAAAATCTTTCAATTTAAGTTTTGTTAAAGAAGGTTAATTTTCTTTAAGCATTATTATTGTTATATATTTTTAATTTTCTTTTTAATTCAGTCAACCTTTCTTCATATATTGCAACATGATTTTCAGATCATTCAGAACGTTTGGTTGATAACTATATCCATTGAAAATTTTGGCAAGGCAAACGTTGCCGTTAAGCAGCGAGAATCAGAAGTATACAATATGTTCAATCAACAACTTGGTTTGCGGAAAAACCTGCTGGAGGGAACTCCAATGCACTATGGTCCAGATCACGAATTTATGGAGAAACATGATCCAAGCGCCTAAACTTGACACTTTACAGCAAAGTGATGCTCTACAACATGGTTTGTGTTACTAAGGCCCATTTTTTATGTTGATTAAAATTAGGGTGGTCCCCATTTTCACGGAAATACAAAAACTAACTTTTTTATTTTTTTCTATTTTCAGAAATAGACGTTTACACTCTTGGGCAAAGTTGTAGCGCAGAAAATTTCATGGAATTTTAATATATAATTTTTTGTAGCTTGAAAATTGACCGATTTAGAGCAATTTTCCCTCATCAACTTAGGGTGTACCATAAAAAACGTGTTTTTTTGCCCTAACTTTTTTTATTTCAATTTCCATTGTAAAATTGTATTAAAACGAGTTGTAGAACTCTTAAAGGCGCCACTCTCCCATTACATCGCATCTCCCATCTCCCAGTGCATAAAATCTTGCTGCAGGAGCATATAATTTTACCTATTCGCATGGTCAGTGAAGAAACACTGAAAACCCGAAATAAATGTATTGGAAGATTCAGGAGAATCATGCCCGGAAATTTAGCAGAGTTGCTAATTTGGAAGAAGTATTTAAAAGGCTTCTGCTAACTTCGAGTCCCATAATTTCACTTATAAATAGGATCACTACATCAAAACCAGGCCAATATCCAGGAAACGTTAAAGAAAACTTCTTAATTTGGTAACGACAACTGTTGCGATCCTAAATGGTATCATTTTGCCCAAAAGGGAGCTCACCTGGACAGAGGATTGATTGTTTAGATAGTTTGCTTGCAAATTGCAGCATGTTTCGATGAAAAAAATGCCTGTATCTTTCCATATTTAATGGCTAGAGTATTGCCATTATCCAAATGCTTGTGTGTTTTAGTGAAAGGAAAAACTTTCTTCACCATAGAAGGCCGCGGAAAAATCAAAGAAAAAAGTTACAACTGAAAAGTTCATTGAAGACTATATTTTCACCGAAAACTACCCTACTTTGATTGATGCCCCCCATATATTGAAACATCAAAATCAGTAAAACATTAACCATCATGTCATGGAATCCTATTTTCAAAATGTTTGCGCCCTTTTAAGATATAACCCTTAAAAAATGGCATATTTTGAAGCTTGTATTATTTCAGTTTTGAAAGATAGCGTGTTGCTGTCTTCTAAAAATCTGTAAGTTTAAGTAAAAGGAAAAACTTTTTTAATCATAGTAGACTGAGGAAAATTCAAAGAAAAAAGTTAGAGCTAAAAAATCGATTTAAAGGGAGTTCCCATCTAAAATGCTTCATATCTCAATAACAAACACAGGATAGCAAGTTGATGTTTTCTGCAAAGTTTATGGAAATTGTGAATTCTACAATTTTGTAGCATATTTCTTAAGACTAGAACTTTCCACAAAAAGGATAAAAAAATATCTTGCCTCGGTGAGCGCAGCTTATGGATGGCCCCTTTTTCAAATGCGCCTTAGTCTTACCAAAAACTTCTATCTTTGAAAACACCAATTTGATTACACGTCATCTAAGTGCACTTTATATTTTATTCCTGAAAATCCCTCGAACCAATGTGCATTATTATTAAAAAAATTACATCTCTCCTATGGAAGTGATATTGTTGTGCTAAGTAAAATATACATCCAATTTGAGACCAATATATTTCAAAACAGTAGAAGTTCAATAGCTCAGTAAGTTTTGAGATTAGAACCCATGCCTACTACGATTTTTTTTATCAAATATCAAATATTCAGTCTACTATCACTTAGAATAATTGAACTATGAAATCGGACATCCTCTATAAGGATCCTTCGGATAGTTGTTGCAGACTAACTAAAATAGGATGATAAATTTTAAAATGATAAGGATATTTTTAAGATAGGATTTATAAAAAGAGTCATCTTCCAAGGAAACAATTATCATGTGATCATATTTTTTCTCATTTCTGACCTGCATTCATGACTGGACAACCGTTTAAAAAAGTGTTAAGTTTATTAACATCAGTTGTTTGTGACTGTAACATCTGTTCTGACATTAACGAGGATGACAAACTGGGCCGATCAATCATGTTTAACCACTGTTATGCTTCCAAAATCGACGTCTCATTCGAATATAATAGCCCCATGACAATGTTCCACCCCATCATGATGATGTCGTGGAAAACACCAACCCCAGACAACACCATTTCACCGTGATCATTAACGATCACGCAAAACTGCCGTTTTCCACGAAATTGTTTTCGCTGCATGATGTAAAGAGTGTAAACATCCTGCCAATAAAACAACATGAACTGCACAAACCAGAAACAACATCGACTTCGAGCGAAATGAGACGGACAACTTGAGCAGTGTAGTTGGGGTAATGAAAATTTGTTATCGCCATTTTAATCCCACCTCATTAGATTTATCCAATCAACGAAGACCCATTAGATTGTGTATCCTTGGGGTGGTAGACAGCAAGACGATTCAAATCAATTAAATTTAAAACATTTCATAAATGACCTTACCCGCCAACGGTTCGGGCTTGGTTTTCTCGTTTTCTCCGTTCTTCACAACCGCCACTGCTGAAGCCGTACTAATGCAAGGTCTCGACTTGATGAACCTCAAATGGGCACCGATTAAAATACTGCGGATAATTTCACCTGTAGCTCGTTGTGACCCATTGCATTGGAGAGGGAAGCCGAAGTCGAAGAAAACATGCCGTAATTGATCTCTTTTGCTTTCAATTAGGAAAAGCTCCCGGGTGGTGATGTGTGGTGATGGTGTCGGCTTGTTGATGATTGCCGCAGATGCCGCCCGGTTGCCATTTCTCACGCCGAGTGTAAGTTTCAGTTCAGGCAATCTGCATAATAATAATTATCGAAACATTTTGCTGTCACTTTGGCGTGGCCAGTTGTGAGTGCCGGGGATGGTTCGGGGAGAGAGCGTGTCTTCAGCTGGTGTTATTCAGATGGCTGTTTCGCGTTTCGAGTGATAACATTAATTATATACATATCGTGATACACTGCTGAGCAACGAATCTATTTTCGTTCGTTCGAAACGCGTGCGAAGTGCAACTGACGTTATGTAGCTGAGGCAGAGTTCCAGTTTTCGATTTTGGGACAGCAAACGGGTGGAACGTTCGGGTTTGCCGGCCGTAATTGACCTAATGATAATGACTGCGGTAGTGATGTGTTTTATTTGTTTTATTTAATTACTGAGAGTAACCAAATTTTACGGACGAAATGTCATCAAATGATGGCATATTAGTGTGCTGTTTCAAATTTGTTACTTCAAAAATAGCTTGCCTGATCTATCGATGCAAGTTTACGAAAAAAAACGTAATTAATTGATTTCTAGTGATTAGAAAATTATACTTCATTAATTCCATGTCGCTACTTAAAATCTGTATCCACATTAATCCGGACACCTTCAAACCATTGTAACTTTTGAAAAATTGCACGTATGAATGAAAAGTATCACCGGGGTATAGCTGAGAGTCTATGATGAAAAAGACTATGATTGATGTTTACATTTCATGTTTAGTATTCAAGATGGCGACGAGAGAAAAACAAGTGCGCGAGCGAATTTTGTACGGGCGTACGGCAAATCCTAACTTGTCAATACGGGACCTTCCAAAAACATTGGATTTGCCTAAATCCACTGTTCACGATGTGCTCAAATCATTTTCGGAACGTTTGACAGTGGAGAGGAAACCGAGAAGTGACAAAAACATTGGACGCGCTGATCCTGTCATGGACCGAAAGGTGGAAAGGATGTTAACGAAAAACCCAAATCACTCCATTCAAACGGTGGCTCGTAAAATAGGGATGTCGCTTGGTTTTGTCCAGAAATCAAAACAACGTTTGGGACTTAAGTCGTATAAAGTAAAAACAGCTTTAACTCAGAACTTGGTAGCAAAATCACAGGCTCGACGGTTGTACTGCGAATATTTGAAGAAAGTTTTCATGCGTAGTAATGGACGATGAAACTTCCCAACAAACATCGGTGTTGAATTAGAGCTTGTTCAAACAAATTTGGAGGAGTTATTCAGCTATTCTAGAAGAAACAGCTGAATAGCTTCTCTAAATTTGCTTGAACAAGCTCTAATTCAACACCGATGTTTGTTGGGTTATGTCCTGCAGAATTTTAAGCAGTTTCCCTGGCTGGTTTTTGATTCTGCTATGGCCAGAAATGCTACAGCTGAGCATTTCAGAACGAAGAAGGCCTCGAAATTTCCCAAAAAATACCATGTGTGGCAAGCAATTTGCACGTGTGGCAAAAAGAGTAAGTCTTCATTGGCGTACCTACTGGGGGGGGGGGCTAGGGGGCCAGGCCCCTCCAGAATTCTGTAGCTTGTACGATTATTTTAGTAGAATATAGACTCTCCAGATTGATTAAAAGTTAACACAGATAAAAAGAAACATTGAATTTCATGCGTTTTCTAATGCACATAATTGGAATGCTAGATTTGGATGAAATTAATGGGATATTTCATGTAAATTGAGGTCAGATAACGCCTGCATCTAGCCTTTTGTATGACAGATTACAAACATTGTTGTATGTTGTATGGATGATTGCATACAACTTCGCTGTTTACGCCTACTTTAGGTTGAAATTAAACGAGAGGAAATTTTACGCGCTTATTAAAATTAATTATTTTTTTCTGTGAAGCTAAAGATTGTCCATAAGCAAAATATGGAGATAAAAGATTATTCATCAACGATAATATTTTCGAAAATGTAGTTTTAGGAGTAAGTTAAACATATAATCAGGTAAATTCCTTAAATCCTTACATTTGTTGGGGTTTACTTTACATTTGTTCTTAAGATTTCTTTAAAGGATTTGATTTTTAATCAAAAGGTTCTATTTTTGGCTGTAATAGTTCTTAGTATATAGTGGTGGCGAAAAAATTATATACATCTAAAGTTTTTCATACAAAATTGTATGTCAGCTTTCAAAGGATATATTGAGCTTAAAATTTTAACTATAACCAGACAAGAGAAGTAAGCTGAATGTCAAACTGTGTTGAAATTATAAACTGTGCTTCAAAGTTTTGGAAATTACATCTGATCCACCATCTGAGAAAATTTTAAAAACATTTATTTTCTTTCACGAAATAGTTTATTTCATAAGAATGAACTACATATTTTGCCGACGAATTCATTCTCGTAGAACTTTCCAATTTTAAATAAATAAAAAACTAAATTTTTGACAAAACTTCTAACAAGGCGAATCTGAAGCCATTTTGAAGACTGTCAAATTTAAAAATTCACAACGGTGCATTTGTTATTTTCGCCTGTACTGTAGTTGTTCACATTCTTTTGCCATTCCTTCAAAAACTTTCGAAAAAAATCCATTCAATTTCGATACACTGGAATACTATCAATGTCAATCAAAATCTTAAACTTGAGTGTTCTCAGACATTGCGAATCAAAACAAACCCAAATAGGAGATGTGTGCATCAAAACAGAGTGAACACAATATATCGCAAGAATAACTATCACAAAGCCATCAGTGGTACATGAGCGCCTTCCAAACATCTTCTTTTGCCTGTTGAGGTGGCGGACTTGTCCGTGCCTCGACCTACCCCGCAGTGGGAGTTAGGCAAAAGATGACGTTTTTGGTTCGAGTACCATTGTACACATGCCATTTCGCTCAATTTCAAAAACATCTGTTCTATTTACAACCTGCCGTACACTGACGGAACTTTCAACACTTGCTCTTCATATCTTTCATTCTAGCAAAAACATTAATGTTCACTCTTGGTGCCTCATGATGATGAGCGAACATCTCCTTCTACGTCATAATCTTAAGTTAAACTCATATTACCCATGGATATTTTTTTCGAACTGCCGTGAAGTTCTGAGTAGGTTTTTGATAAAATGATCATCGGAATTCTCCTTCAAATATTTTGAACTCTCCTTAGACATTTAGCTCGATATAACTTATAAAATTTCATTGTGTTTATTTAAAATTTCACTTTAAAACAACCTTGATTGATGATTTGCGCACAAGACATTGAAAAAGTTATTTCATAAGAAACTTAAATCAAATTCCACTGAATGGTTTAAAAAATGGTGGAAATTGTGGAAACTGGAGCTACTTTAATTAGAGAAGTAAAATTGCTTAGTTAAGAAATGATTGCATTTTCATTTTATGTAACAATTGATTTACAAAATTCCGTACAATCTGGATAAATGAACAGAAGTAAATATGAAAAATTAAGAGATAGGTAGGTATACCTTAATACTTCAGAGATATTATTTTTTTCAAGAAACAAAATCGTGGAACAGGTTCCAGGTTTTTCCATTTTTTTTAGTTATTTTTTTAAGTTTAAAAAAAAACAAATTGAAACTCCTGACCCTGGTTTATTAGGGACACCACAGGTATTTTCAGACTTTTCTACAAGGAGCAAGTTTTAACTAATACCTGCATATCAAAATGCTTAATTTTTCTTCTTAACTTTTCGCTTAACTTCTCAGCCATCAGACGCATTAAAACATGACTGAGAAGTACAATGACGCAGAATCGATTTTCAAATCTGGCATATTTTAGTATTAGGAACGGTGTTGTGAAGGAATCAGTTGTTCAAACCAATCATTATTTTGATATAAATTTAAATGTTCATTGACTCAATGTTGTTCTTGGAAGTTTTAAGATGTTTAGTTGAAACTTGACTCTAAAGGGTGATACGGTCAAAATTTGGTCAAGGGAAAACGCGTGTAAATCGGTGAAATCGTTTATTTAAAAAATCAAATTAAATTTCTTTTTCAAGTTCAATTAGTATAAAATTCAGGAAAAATATTCAGTTAGGCTTCCGCTTTTCCAAATCCGAATTGCCGGGCCTTACGCTTGACCCCTGCCATCAGATTTTGTACAGCCACCTTGTCCACCTTCTTCGCCGCAGAAAGCCAGTTTGCCTTGAACTGCTGCTCGTCCTCAGCAGTTTTTGGTCTTCTTTAGGTTCCGCTTGACAGCCAGCCCAGTATTTCTCAATTGGGCGGAGCTCTGGCGTGTTGGGAGGGTTCTTGTCCTTGGAACCACCTGCACGTTGTTGGCGGCGTACCACTCCATGGCCTTTTTACCGTATTGGCAAGATGCCAAATCCGGCCAAAACAGTACGGAACAACCGTGTTTCTTCAGGAAAGGCAGCAGACGTTTATTCAAACACTCTTTCACGTAAATTTCTTGGTTGACAGTCCCGGAAGCTATGAAAATGCTGCTTTTCAAGCCACAGGTACAGATGGCTTGCCAAACCAGATATTTCTTTGCGAACTTTGACAGTTTCGTGTGCTTGAAAATATCTGCTACCTTTCCTCTTCCTTTTGCCGTATAAAACCATTACCACGCAGTCAAACTTCGTCAGCATCGTCGTGTACAGCCTCCGGGATCGCGCTTTGGCCGTCGTATTTTGTTTATCATCGCGATTTGGAGTCACTACCTTCTTGTAAGTCGATAGTTCGGCTCGTTTTTGGCTCGATGCACGGTTGTAGACGATACACCTAGCTTATTTGCGGCATCTCGGAGAGATAGGTTAGGGTTTCGCTTGAAACTACCGGCAACTCTCTTTGTCGTCTCAGCGGCTTCCGGTTTTCGATTTCCCCCCAATCCAGACTTCCTGGCTGTCGACAAACGTTCCCCAAACACTTTAATTACATTTGTAACGGTTGATTTGGCAACTTTTAGCGATTTTGCCAACTTTGCGTGCGAGTAGCTCGGATTTATCGCTGCCTATATATAGATTCAGGTACTATTCTCCTTGCTCGGATGGCAGTTGAGACGCCTCAAGAGAATCGAGTAAGGTGACTACCCTAGCAGCACACTTGCTGCAAGTCAGTTGATAAAACTTCAATCCGACACAATTGAGTCCCAATCAAGTTCCTGCAACCAATAATGTCGGTTTGGTGTTTGCTTTGGTACAGTAACCTCGTGTGAGTCCATTCTCCATTTGATCCTCACGGAATAGTACAAGGTATATATTCATCTCATTCGATTCTCTTATGGCATCTCGACTCACGGAGGCGCAGAATAGACCTAATTATCCGATTGAACCTGTTTTGATTTATCAATTAGAATAACCTGTCCCCAACATTTACGCTACTTTCGTCGCTCTTTTCAATATTCTTATAAACGAAAAACAATCCTTCGCACAGGCCCCCTCCAGGCCCCCTCCAGATTAATTGTCTAGCTCCGCCAATGTAAGTCTTTCGTCACTACAGGCACAATCAACAAGGAGATCTATCAGAAAGAGTGTCTGCAGAAGCGATTGCTACCCTTCATCAAAGGTCACAAAGAAAAACCTTTGTTCTGGCCCGATTTGGCATCATGCCACTATGCTAAAACTGTGATTGAGTGGTACCAAGCAAATCAAGTGAACATTGTACCAAAAACTTCAAACCCGCCAAATTGCCCAGAGCTACGACCAATCGAGAGATATTGGGCTCTGATGAAGCGGAAGCTTTCTGGAAAGAAGGAAGGAATCAAAGACATCAAACACTTCCAGCAAATTTGGACAAAGACGGCTTCTACGATTTCTGAAGAGTCTGTACAAACCCTAATGGACGGAGTTAAGCGCAAAGTCCGAAAATTTTATGCAAATACCGAATAACTATTTTTGTCTTCACGAATTGTTAAAACACATCCCATGAATTTGAAATAAACAACTACGACGGAAATATAATGCGAAATGTATGTTTTATTCATGTTTTGAGGTGTCCGAATTATTGCGAATACAGACCTTATTACACCGTTTTCAAATAATATACATCAGCAATCGATCGCTTTGAATAATTTTCGTAAACATGGAATAGTATCAGCCTGCTAATCAAATATCTTCCAACTTATTTACTACAATTGATTGTCCTCTTTTTTTTCTCTCCAGACACGGTACTACCTCGCTCAGCTCGCTCAGTCTCACAATTATCGATTTCATGGACAAGCGTGAAAAAAAAAACTTACACCGAAAAATTATACCAATCAACACAACGCACCATTTTTCGTAACCACCAGCCGTTCCGCTAAATACCGAACATAACAGTAAGCAGCCGAGTCGGCGAGTTCATCCGCAGCATCATTTCCAAACAAATCACCAATATTAGAGCGATGATTTGACGATGCACCACCAGAGGAAAATCAATTATCACGCTATGCCTGACGGGCCATCGCTGCGAGCCCTCCCTTTCCGCATATGTGTGAACCTTTCCGTTGCGTAATAATGCCCCTTTTCGGCAGCCCATGGGCTATGCAGTTTTTTTTTTTGTTCACCTCGTCCGGTTCGGTCAGATATGTTTATATTATCCAACATTAAATAAAAAAAAACTTTGAGCGATATAAAAGAAAAGCACCACGTGGGATCCAATGGAGGTAAAACGGTTGAAGTGGCATCAAGTTTACGGAACCATGGAAACAAGCCTCCATCATAATCGGTTCCGATTCGTGGAGAGGATTGAAACCACATGCGCCACAACCATCCAAAGGAAAATTTAGCATTCGCCCATCGTTTGCGGTCGGTAATGGCTTTTGAAGTTTGTTTACCTATTCATTGAAGCCCCCCTGTCAACAGCAAACTTGAAGAAACGTTTCAAAAAAGCTTATTGGAGCATTCACTTTAAAACAAAATAATTAATTCACGGCTGACTTGTTGGATTAAGTTTTGCTGTGTTTATTCAAATCACTGCCGTTGATAAACAACACCCTCAACAAGTTGATTTCTTCTTCTCTCAAACAAGGCTTGATGAAGTGTTTCACTTGAACAGTGAAGAGATCTTCAAATTGAAAAATCTCTTAAAGGAGTCCAAAGAGGTAAATGTACATTTTTCACAAAACAGTCACCTGCTACGAAATGTTGAGGCTCACGCACAACAGCAATAGTTTGAAGGTACAGTTCTAGCGAACGCGGAGAATAGAAAACAGGAAGTGAAAAATGTCACCCGAATTTTGCTGACAGCTTCAAACAGTTTATGAATTAAGTTTGACTGATTATAAAAGCATTTATTTGGTTAATCTTTGGTAATGAGTTTTTGTTTTCATTGCTATAACTGGATACCATAAACGTAATTTATATGCAGTAATAAGCTAGCAATCAACGAAATTTTGGGTGACATAAATCTATGTCACAACTTTTTTTTTAAACCAGTGGTCGGCGGCATCTAAAAAAAATTACCTCCAGTAATAAACCGTACGAAAATGTCATGACAATTTTTACTATGACGGTTACCTTTGCGTTTGTTCAATTGGTCGTAATGAAAAATGTAAAATTGTATGGAAATAATTCCAAAAAACAGTACATTAAACATCATTGGCCGTAATGATTGTAGTCGCCATTTCATCGACATGCATGTTATTTACTTTGAACCTTATGTTATTAAAATTACGTCTTGACAGTGAGGCTTTCATCTTACCTTCTTTCAAAAATAAGGGAGCAGATGTGTGCGTTGGTCGAGAGATCATTTAGGATTACCTTTGTATGGGTCCCCTCACATTGCTCAATTCCAGGCAATGAGATAGCGGACTCTGTAGCAAAGATGGGCGCACAAGAAGGCAAGATTTTTGAGAGAAGCATTACACATGATGTACGTCAGAGTTCTCTTCAAAGTTGGCAAAACGATTGGACAAGTAATTCTCTTGGGCGGTGGTTACATTCCATTATTCCAAATGTTTCGTCGAGATCGTGGTTCAAAGGTCTGGATGTAGGTAGCGGTTTCATTCGTGTAATGTCAAGACTTATATCCAACCACTACTCGCTAGACGCACATCTCTACAGAATTAACCTCGTCGATAGCAATTTATGTAGGTGCGGAACCGGTTATGATGACATCGCTCACGCAGTTTGGCATTAACCCGGATAATCATGCCTCCAGAGCACTTCTATTGGATACCCTAGTAGCCCGAGGAAGACAACCCTTCTGAAAGGTAAGTGATGTTTTGGGTATGCGTGATCTTCCCTGCATGCAAGCGATTTCCGAATTCCTTTTTTTGTCTGATCTAAGAGTGTAACGTCATCACCCCACATCCCTCCACTCTATTTAATTCCCTGCCATTGTATCCCAGTTATATTATCCTTTTGTTTCCGTGCTACTTGTACCTGCTTAGCAAACTGTGGTCACTCATCAGCGGCTTAATTCCTGAAAGGAACTACAGGTATGTAGGATTTGGTAGATGTCACAACCATAAGCAGCAACTAATACCTGAACTAAGTTACCTGCCTAGCCCCTTCCAAGCTATAATGTGACCCATTAACATACATGCCTGACCCCTCCTTTAGCAAAAATCTGGATTTTCATTTGCCTGTCATTCTGCGAAATTTTAACGACATTGGATGCAACCTTTTGCAAACGATCACAAATTTGTCCTTGTTTTTGAAACAGTATCGGACATTCATTCATTTACATATTTACATATTTACATATTTACATATTTATTCAGGGGAACCGTGGGGTAAGTACCCTTCCCGAAACACTGACTAGGATCAAAACGGTACCCAAACATGGCTTGCGGCACTTCAAACTGCATGATTTTGCAAAACAAGACCATTGCTGGCCATTCTGGAAATATTCAGCTATTGTGGGGACTCCTGGTAACCTTCCGGGAGCCGGGTTTCACCGGGAATGTGGCCAAATTTTGAATGGTACCAAAATATGGCTTGCGACACCTCAAACTTCATGATTTTGCAAAACATGACCATTGTTGGTCATTCTGGAAATGTTTGGCCATTGTGGCCACTTCTGGTCGCCTTTCAAGAACCGGGTTCCACCGGGAAGGTGTCCAGATTTTTAACGGTATCAACACATGACTTACGACACCTCAAACTTCATGATTTTGCAAAACAAGACCATTGGTGGTCATTCTGAAAATTTTCGGCCATTATGGCCGCCTGGTCACCTTTCGAGAACCGAATTCCTCCGGGAAGGTGGCCAGATTTTGAATGGTACCGAAACATGGCTTGCGACACATCAAACTTCATGATTTTTCGAAACAAGACCATTGGTGGTTATTCTGGATGTACACGGCCATTATGGTAACTCGCGGTAACGTTGCTGGAATCGGATTCCTCCTATAAAGTGGTTTGGTATCGGGCATCAAAAGATGACTTGTGACACACCAAACTAGACCATTGGTGGTCATTCTGAAAATACTCTGCCATTGTGGCCACTCCTGTCGGCGTTCCGGGAACCCGCTTTCACGGGAAAAGTTGTCAGATTCAAACGGTTTCATCATTACTTGCCTATCCCACAAATCTCATTCCGTAGGGGAAAGCGATTGAATTAACACAACATTTCTTGCACATCCAACCGAATGCAGTTCATATATAATGATGATTGAAATATTTTTCATTTACATCAATTTATACACTATTATATAAATATCTCATGGGAATGGGAGGGACCATCAGGGCACCCGATTGAAGCACTCTGGATGGGGAGAGATGGAATGCCAACTCCCCATTGCTAACAGTTTGTGAATAGAGGGCGGGCTCTTCACCCCGAGCATTGGAGCATCCTCATGTTAGATAGCTTGCTCTTTTGACCAATTGTTCAATCTTATTGTTGAAAAGAGATTCTTTACATCCCTGTGGAAATGTATAAGATATGGTGCCTATCAATCTACCCAACCCCTTTTTGGCTCTTCATACAATGACATGATTAGGATAATCAGTGGTTATTCAAGCTTGATCAAGTCTAACATAGAGGAGAGCCCATTGCAGTTGGAGTTTCCGTGCTACAATTGGTGGTAGAACATATCAAACATACAAACCAAACATCCGGCAAATGTCATGATGTTTGGTTTGGTGGCGTCCAACGCCAGCTGATTTAATTAATGCTGGTGTTACCAATACCAAAGTATACTAAAGCACAAGCCTGCCAAACATCTCACCCTAGTGTGAAGATGCTGAAGTTTTTCATAACGCGCACATGGCAGTTGATTTCAGAGGACAACGTTCAAAAGGTGTTCAGGTCCTCTTTTAGCTCAGTCGGTAAAGGTGCGGCTCTAAAGCAACACCATGCAAGAGGTGGCTGGGTTCAATTCACGGTGTAGCCTAGGATTTTTTAGTTGAGGAAAATTTAATGACTCCCTTGGCATAGGATATGATTATACTTGCCACACAATCATACTTGTGCAAAAATGGTACCTGACATCAAAAACTCTTATCTATATAGCCAAGAAATTCAATGCCAGCCAAACCATCGCCATAAGGGTTTATCTGCAAAAAAAAATCAATTTCTTCTATGCAACCAAACAAGACATTGAAGCGGAATTTAGCGGCCAAAAGACATGTTCTAAAGATGTTCAATGGAGTTTTTATGAAGAAAGAAGAATGCATCCTCATGGACGACGAAACGTACGTGAAGATGAATGATAGGCAGCTTTCAGGACAATATTTTTAAAAAACCACTATAGTCGATGCAATATCCTTAGCAAGTTCAAATTCATTTTTGCCGATAAATTAGCAAGAAATCTTATATCTACCTAAATATTTGACGCTGCGGACAAAACATCTAGGTTTTTGTGACAATGTACTAGCCTCAAATGTAAGTACCTCAGGCACGTATTCTTCCGTAAAAGCTCAAAATGGACATGAAAACTTACAGCCTGATAGGTAAGCTGCCACTACAGCGGAGAAGTACTATAGCGGCTCCGAAACAACGGGGTGAATTTCTTCGAAAAGTACATCAGTCCACCCAACTTCCCTTAATTCCGATTAGCTGAGTAATATTGAGCAGATTTTAAACAGAAGTTCAAGAAGAATGAAAAAGTGACTCGGTATGCAACAGAGATAAAAACATTGTAGAACAAAATGGTTCTTAAGATTAGCCAACTGAGTACCCAATCTATTATGAGTGATATTCTAAGAAAATGCCGATATTTCATCCAAACCAAATCACCAACAAACCAATTTTTCGATGTTTTAATTTTAAAGTGCAAAAGATAGATAACTGAGCTCGAAATAGTGAAATTATTGCTGAAGGTTGTTCAAAATGATCATTTAGCATTTTTAGCTATCATTTAAAAAACTGTCTTAAAAAAGAGTGTGTCGATTACTATTATTAATAAATAACAAAACAACGTTAAAACAGCGAGGTATTTGGAATTTTTGGTGAAAATGTTGATAAATAGATGTAAAATGTCAAACAAGGTTTAAAGATTTGTTTTATATGGTTTTTAACAGTTCACGTAAGTTAAAAAGCTAACAACGATCAAGTTTTAACTGTGGTCAACGCTAAAAAAATATGAACGGGTATTTTTTTCTTTTGATCGTTCTGAATTTCTGACATAAAACTTTTTTGCCTTGTATAATTAAAACGAGTTTTATTCGACCGCAACGTTACTTTTTCAAAAATACCATTAAAAAAACATAAACTTATCACACTACTCAAAAAAGTCTTGTCAGTCTCGCGGAAGACATATCAGTTTTTCAGACATATCAGAAGAAACCATCGGAAAAATAGCAGATGATCTTTTCGACCGTCGTAAAATGGCAGCCATTTGCAAATGAACAACTGCCAGAAATTCAACTAATATCAACTTCTTCCTCATATTATGAAAAATTGAGAATAGAAGTAATCTTTAAACTTTCATAATACAAAACACAGACAAATTCATCGTCGTATGAAAAATGTATCAACTACATGCTGAAAATACATTCAATTCGGTGATTTATTTCAAGTGTTTATTTTTAAATTTAATTTAAGCCATCCAATCCATTTTGTTAACGGAGTAACCTTTTAAACCGATAGTTTTTTTTTTCTTCTTAAATTTAGTTAAAAACTTCATGACCAAGTTTATGATGTATTGAAAGTGCACTTGAAGAAGGAAATCAAAAAACGGTCAAAACACACGTTGTTCTTTGGCGTAATTTTTAGCAAATATTGAATGTCATCAAAAGCACACGTCAAGAGACTTAGAAAGATTCAAGCAAGTAGCCTTAAAGAGCTCGTATTAAAAGGGTTTTGTGGCTATTAAATAATAGCTTTATAATATAACAAGTTGCATATTCATTTATGAGAAATACATCAAGAGAACTATTTCTAGTGAAACTTAAAACGAATTGTTACTTGCATATAATCAGTTTATTAAAAATCAAGCAAAAAACAAACCTAACTTTTCGAAAAAAAAAAAAAGAAAATTTCAACCCATTCCCAAAAAATGTCACCTATTTTAACCTCGGGTAAACCGCGAATTAATAGCGCAAATTCTACTAACCTTAGTGCTCAGTTTCAAAAAAGGTTTAAATTAAATTCAATCTCGTATCAAGTTTTGATAATACTAAAATCCTACTCGTAGTAATTGTTTCAACCACCCTACTATCAACTACTCTGTTCTGGTCAGTAACAAAGCCTCGTATATACTCTGAGCCAGACATCGGACAACAGACCGCTGTTTTCATCCTCAACGCCGGCAGCACCGGCGCTCCGGATAGGAACAATAGGTGGCTACCAGATCGATAGGCAGCAAGTAAGCTTAACAGTTAGATCGTAATCAGTTTTTCCCACCCGTTCTCCGATCTGGATGTACCATACATCGCTATCGGCTAAATAAATTGTATCGCTCGGTATCGTTTCTCGTATCAATTCTTGTGGTGGAAAGTGTGGCCCCTCCGACTTCTCTCATTGCCTGCAATATTGTTGTTTCGGCGGAATCGTGATTATCTGTGAGTGTACGCGTCGTATTCTAGTGTCGTCTCGAACACCTAGTATTAAGTCACTACATTATTTAAAAAAAAAACATGAATTATCGGCTCCGTAAAGCTAACGCAATTGAGCCTTTCAAATAAATAAAGTGTAACTATTGTGTCAGACACGTCTCGGAAATCCCCAATCCATCTAAACTCATAAATCAGGTCCAGAATTCCCGAAAACCTTTTTAGCTAACATTACTTTGATTAGTGTGTTTTATTACTACTCTCATAAACCTTCTCAATCAGCACAAAGTCATAAAACCTTATGAACTTTCCAAATTAGCAAAGCAGTAAAAGCGCCTTAATAACAACCTCATGACCTCATAATAAAAAGCAGCGATGCCGTGCATGTTATACTTTTACCTGGCCGAGGACTCGGCGAAACAAAGTCTTTCGTCCAAGGTTCAGTTGTATTGTAAACTCACTATAAAATGTACCAGTAAATTTACGAAACACAATCATTCTCTAATTCAACCTATTTGTTATCTGTCATGATGTTTGTCTGTGTTCTAAATCATGTCACATCTCGTACTGTATGACAAGTATAGTTATCTATTGTCCCCTTTTTGTTCGACTATCGTTCCAAATGACCCGCCTGTGAAAATCTTTTGTTTTATTATTGCCCGCTAAAACGGCAAGTTTTTCGAGTGCAAGTAGTTTTTCTAAGAAAAATATGGCTTTACTATTTGAAAGGTTATCAAACTTAAGCGAAACAACCACGTTATTTATCCCACATTGCCAGCAGATGATATTTTTTTTTAGAATAATTACTGGAATCTAGTGGGAAGCACTTCTGCAAGATCTTCTGAAGGTGTACCGGAAAACGAATTTGTCGGTTTAAGAGTATGATAGCTTTTGGTTATCTGTTGGTGGCTCTGTCACACATTATTAAACTAGAACGTAATCATCATCTGTATCAGCGTATCGCGGTTAGGTTACTCTGGAATCAGGCGCAATGCTCAGTCAGTCATTTCAGAATCAACCAGAAATATCCAGCTATTCAGCTGATTAACCCAGTACTTTTTTATGATACCTTCCAATGCTTCATATAGTAAATTATAATAAGTCCTTTTTATCTGTACTACGCTTGTGAGGCTAAAAATGTTGTAGACTGCTTTCTTGTTATTGATATTATCGAGATTTTGAACCTCGGGCTGGTTCATCTCCCGCCGTCGTCAAATATCTTTTTGCGTATTTAAAAGGTTGTTATTGGTAAAATTTCAAGTGGAAACGCAAGAGTTTGCGATTTCTTTATATTCAAATGGCTCATCTTAACACAAACCGAAGGAACTAAATCATTGTATAGTGAATTATATTTTTTTCATTATTGAATGCCTGATAAATCATATATGAACATCACTTAAGTGTCTCCAGGCAGTTTTACATTAGTTTGTTTTGTGAAATGTTGTAATGTTGTTGTTGTTGAAAACCCGTAAGAAGACTGCATTTAGTAATAAACCCATCGAATAGGACAATGT
Source organism: Aedes japonicus (assembly GCA_034211315.2). Classification (NCBI taxonomy): domain Eukaryota; kingdom Metazoa; phylum Arthropoda; class Insecta; order Diptera; family Culicidae; genus Aedes; species Aedes japonicus. The sequence continues at coordinate 79,730 of JASCZW010003761.1, forward strand.
TGCATCCATGAATAGACCCAGTTTGGTGCTTAAAGACCGGCATTAAATTCATATCCTTCGAAAGTTGCTGGTTTTATAAAATGAATTGTAACTTTCCGTGATACATACTACCAAATGTCTTATCAAACTGATCTTAGCAAGTGTCAAACTAGTTGAATCTCGCTTACTGCTTACAAACTTAATGAGTTACAATAAAAAATGTAATCGATTATTGCATAAAAGGCTGAGTTAAGGGACACATACCCTATCACAAAACCGTAAAACTCGCCGCATGTCATTGATATCTATATATGCATTTAAAATTGAATTTCTGTCCGTCTGTCTGAAACTTGTAGACTCGAAAACTATTCAAACGATTTGCGAGATTTTTTTTACGGACATGTTTTTGGAGCCAAGAAAGGTTCTTATGGTATAGGATAGTTAGAGACGCCTCCTTTTTCTGGAAGCTGTGCTCCCATACAAACGCAACACACATTTCTGCATAACTTGAGAATTAATCAAGCAATGGAAACCCACTTTGGCATGTGGGAGTTTTGGGAAGTAAGAAATCTTTCTGTGGTAGTTTGGGACTCCTCCTCATTCTGAAAAGGAGGGCTCCCAAACAAATGAAACACATGGAGATACTGGTTGGGCAATGTTGTCTTTGTGACAATGGCGAAGTGAGGGGGTGCGACCTGTAAATCATATCATATAGTTTTCCATTCTCATATCAGTTAATAATTTTAGAACGCTTTGCATCATCTCTGCATCCCAAAACCATTTATCTCAAAAGCCTGGAGGAACATGACATGGATGAAAGTCTTAATTTGCTTTTCAGCATTTCAGTACATTAGTATTTAGAAGTATCTAGTGCATCGAATACAAGAAGCTGTAACGGAATCTGTAGTAGGATTTGCACTTATTACCTAATGTATTTGTCATTTCCGGTTGGCAAAAGGAATTTTTACCAAATCGGAGCTAATCTGATTCATGCAGCACTGTGTGCCATTTGGCTAGTGTCTGATTTTACAGTTCAAGCTAACAACAATAATCAAAAATCAAAGCGGATTGCTGTTATGAAATCATCATCAAGCATCAATAGTGGCCATGGCAACAGTAAATAAAAATGTAAAAATCTCGAGCACTTTTTCAGAAAATCAGCATTGAACATTTTAGAGTTTGTTTTTATTTCTTTTTGGGGACAGGACATGTTTATTCCAATTAAATTCCACTGAATGACACATTGGTAGAAGATATTACATCACTGTGCTTAAAAATTACACTAGGAGAGAAAATTCAAGTTTCATTTAGAAAAATGTTTCTTACAACGGTCTGCAATAGAAAAGGATAATACGTCATTTTTATAAGTCAGTATGATAGATGGCATGTTACTTGCGTCAAAATTATACGTCATTCTGCAAATGACAATGTTGATACGTCGAAATGTTACGTCAAGTTGTCATATTTCACACAGATACGTCGAACTTATCAAAATGACGTATTATTTTTTTCTGCACCACACGTTGTGAAAATATCTTTGCTAAACAAATGATTTTTTACTAAAAAAGATCTTAATTTTTAACCTTGTGGAATAAAGACTTTTACCAACGCGTCGTTAAGGGTCATTAAAATGATATATCAATTATTCGCAAGTTACTTGTTCTGCATGACTTTTTAATTACATGTCATAAACAACGCATTTGTTTACATTTGGTGACTTACGTCCTTTTGAAAAAGTACTCGAGAAATGTTAGTTCTGTACAATTTCAATATATTTAACAATCTTTTTCAGGATCAAATCAAGATTGTGGTGAATTGCTCAAATCAAGATATTGGTGAATTGCTGCTGTCGCTGAAAACGAACGAAAACTTGCTTAAGCCTGTAACCACAGAACTCTGCACGGAAGAAACAAAGTACCCAAAATAAAGTTCATATCACCCAACTCTGCAGTTTCGTGTGGGAAGCCAAATTTGAGTATATGCCATAGTACTCAAATTTGAGTAACCGTACCTGTAATTTATGGTAGGTGAATGTAACCTAATGCAATAAAACAATTAAAAACCCAAAAATGACTACTTTTTCGAACGACATAGTAAGCAAATGTTATAGAACATTTAAAAAAGAGCCTTTTTCGTGATAACAGTATCACAACATGAATTTTCTTGAAAATTTCGTACCCGCAATTTTTAACAACAACCGCTAGTTTATTACAATAACATTTTTATTATTTTTTCTAATGCGAACAGGAATATAATTCGGTATTTGAATCTATCACATGTTAAATAATCAAAGTATGCAAACGACTTTTCACGCTTAAAACCTTATTAACTTCTACATAAAATTTAAAAACTCACTATTCAATGTTAAAATCAGATTTACAATAGAAGCTGGTCATTTTAGAAACTTATTTCACAATATGTTTGGACAAGAGGATACTGGCAGTAGTGCACCAAAGATAAATAAAACCCTGAGGCAGCTCGGAATTTCTCCAGTGGTACCACCGAATCAGACACCTGACACGAGTTCACCTCAGCACGATCATTTCAGCAACAGAATCTAGAAGATTCCAGCAGCTTTGCAACATCGCTTTCCTGGACCGGCTGGCTTCCAGCAGCTGTGAAACGGACATGAATCTTCCTACAGTTCGAAAATCCGCCAAACCAAATCCGACATCAGACCAGTAAATGAATTACACTGCAAAATCATGGTCCACTTGTGGAAAATAGAAATTTAAAAGCTCTAACTAGATATTTGGATGAACAAGACACGAGACTTTTTCACCCACTGAAGTGCTGCATTAGAATTAATCAAAAACATATTTCAAAATGTAGTACGATTGTTTCTGAGAAGTTTAATTCAAAGACGCATTCTTTTGCAACATGTTCATTGATTATTTAAAACAATACGCAAGTTCTGTTTTACTCAAAAACGAGTTTTCAATGAAGTATTCATCCATGGAGTAAACTTTACTTAATGCGCAGAATTAAATTTACCCATCTCTCCAGTTCAACAACAGCACAGAAAAAAAAATGAAATATACGTATGATGTAATCTGATCCATCATTGAAAACTCGTCGACATAATCAATCGTTGAACATATTTTTAAATTCAAAATAATGTAAACAGCATGTTCATGTAAAACTATATCACATAGAAAATAAAATTCTAGCTTGAATGTATATTTGCAATCGATGACTCAAAGGCTTGAAATTTACATGAGCTCAACACAATTCGGCATCACCGCTCAGCTTGTCATGTCAAAATCAAAAAGCTATCACCGCCATATTGTTTAGATTCGGAAGTGAAAAGTGGAAAATTTTGAAGTACGTATGGAAAATGTTTGAAAAAATTGTGTTTGAATGTGGTAATCGCAGCGGAAGTGTGCTGGATTTCCTGAACCACGTCCGAATTCACAAAATCTGACTGTTTACAAGTGCCCGGTCGAAAAATGTAAACTCGCTTTCAAATCGCACCGATCTATTAGAAACCGATGCAATGGAATGTCAATAAAGTTTTTGTCCACAACTTTTTTTTTTCTAACAATATTGTCGTGAATATGTTTTTATGACTTAATCAATTTGAATAATTTAGACCGCCATTTTTTTTTTGCTATAAAATAATGTTAATAAGTTACTTCAAAACGAAAAAAAACTATTAACTTCTTCATCCATAATACCTTCCATAATAAAACACACTTAATGAACACTTTTAAACCGCAAGAATGATATCTTAAAATATTTGAAAAATGAAAAGCTATTGAAGACTAATTTTTGTAAAAAACTTCACAAAGGGCCAATAAATTTATTTACTATCAATAACTTGTTTATTTTATTTCTAAGAAAAAGAAAAACTAAAAAACTAACTTTTTCGAATCCCAAAAAATTAGACCGGTATATTAGAGCAGATCTTAAATTTAAAATGTTTATTTGAAAAGTACGAGTAAATTTACAGCTCACATTTTTCTGTGCTATAAAGTTAATAGCACACTTAAATTTGTATTGGATATGACGGAGGTAAATTTGTTATATCTAAGTCGCCATAAATTTATATGTTTTGTTCGAACTGTGAGTAACTTAATTTTGAGTTTAAAAATACTCAATTTTGAGTGCTTTGTTTCTTCCATGTAAACTTGAACACTTCACAATATTTCTTGCATTTCCGGATCAACCGAATGAAGAACATATATAATAGATGCGAATGCTTGTAGTATTTTTCATTTACATAAATATATACACTATTATATAAATATTGCATGAGAATGGGAGGGACCACCAGGGCACCCGATTGAAGCACTCTGGATGGGGAAGGTGGGAAGGCCAAATCCCCATTGCTAACAGTTTTTGAATAGAGGGAGTTACCTATCGATCTTCGCAACCCGTTTTCGGCCCTTCATACAATGGCATGATTAGAAAAAGCAGAGGTTATTAAAGCTTAATCAAGACTAACAGAGAGGAGAGCCCATATCAAACATATCATACATCTCATACATCGTGATGCGGTGACAGTGATAAAATTACATCTAAGTTCACGCTAGTAAGTGGGGGAGGCTTATTTTCAGCTCTATCAGTATTCCTTGAGGTGTACCCCAAATATCCGTTTGAGGTAAACTACAGTTTTTATTATTTTTAAGCAATTATCCACCGTTTTTGAATTGTTGTCCAATATACATGTTTGTTGACGATGTGTAGCTTTACGTCTGCCCAACAAGCACAGTTCATCAACTTCTTGAAATTATTCAGGAGTAGTCTGAAGCTTCTTCCAATCAATAAATCTAAAACCCAAGCAATGTTTATTTCAAGACAACACACTCGTCCTTGTTAGAGAGCCTTACAGGTAAATTATCAATGTGGTAAAATCAATGCTATTCTTCACCAATTGAAACAAACAGCTTGGATGCTCTCGATACCTACCTAAATCAAGCTATTTGAATCGCTTTCGTTGCCTCATTTGTCATGTGGTTTGGAACCAATTTTAAACTCATCAGCCACTGATGAGGATCGCATGAGAATTTATTTGAATCATTTCGCACGTTGGGTGTTCAATTTATTCCAGAATGACGCACTTACAGCGATAATTCTTACGATGTCCGTTTTATGACTTTAATAAATTATGTTGCTATGTAACACTATTCAAAAGAACCATATTCATCAAGGGCCGCAATACTTTTCAGATAAGTTACAACGGTTTTCATCAGTGTGTGCTCAACAATCTTTAAGCAAGGTAGCAGATAAATTTCCATTATACAAATTGACATCTTTTCTGACGTACAACTTCTATCGTTCAAGTGATGTAAGAAAAATTGAACCACACTATGTGAAAATGCATTATTTTTCATTTTTAAGAACTGCGTGTTGTTTCCGGATACAGTAAAATTCTCACCTAAATTTTGAAACCGTTAATAAAAACAGTTCAAATTCATAGTAACAAGTAATAAAACGCTTTCTGAATAAATCGCTACTGAAAAGCGTACACTCAAAAACCACAATACAATTGATAGACTTCAATCTTCTTACAGGACTATCAAACAATCCTCAACTTAGTATTTTTAAGCTCCTAAAACAACAATCTGAAAAGAATACCTTCATTCAGAAATAAACCAAAGTCCCTTTCTACAAGTCCCCTGTCCCCCTTCCGCCATTTGCTTTCCGTTAGATGTACCGATAATCTCCACTGCACAATAACACTTTTCGGCTAATCACTCTCACTCGACAACAACAACACCATCTTACCCTTTTGGAGATGTTCATCAAACTATCCGCACTTCAACGTTTTCTCTGTAGGGCCTACAGGCTCAGCACATTTCAATCTTCTATGACACAACCTTTTCTTTGAAGGTTGTAAAAAAACTGCCTGCTCACCACCTTCTAATTTACCTGTTCAAACCCGACACTGGAAAGCACTTGATTTCAAATCTCACTTGGTGACCTTTTGTAGCAAAAAAAAATAATCACATTTCCCTTTCACACCAAGCCGAGTGATGCCGTGAACTTTCCCGTTCGAACCTATGTATCTACCAGCAGGTACCCCAGGTCCAGGTTGTTATCCGTTTTCCGTCCGACAAAGTTTGAATTCACACGCGTGCGCGCACCCGTCCGCACTCCGAGAGGTAAAAGTTTTCGCCTCCGAACCGTCCGCGATCTCGAATCGATATGAGATGGCCTGTCTCAGATGCTGCGTCTCAGACCTCTCCGATGCACGACGACACTCTCACTCTGCTGCTGCTGTTTTTTTTTTTTTTTGTTTTTCTTCACCGCACTTCCACAACGTCAACCAGACAAACCGACCGAATGCGGCAGGGGTCCGAAAATCCGGACACTTTTCACACGCGCACCCGCACCAAGCCTTCGTCTATATGGGTGGAATTTTCAAAGATCGTGCCTCATTAGCGCAGATCGCGCGCCAATCAATCGTGACGTGATCCAGTCTAGACTTTTTCGAAGCCTTGGAGAAATTGATCCTTTCTTCTGACGGTGACGACAATCACGATCGCGACGACGACGGTGTGGAATGCCAATTCAGTACGGCTATCCAGTACCAGCGACTATGGCCAAATGGTCTTCGGACCCCCGGATCTGCTGCTCTATATTAAACTTTTCGCCCCTCTTTGCCCATGGACCCAAACAGCCACACAGCATCCGACTTGGTTCATAAATTTCATTCCGCGAGTTTTCCACGGACGGCGGATGGCGATCCGATGTGACAAACGACTTTGTCACACCGATCGGCCTGCGCGGTGGAAGGTGTAGTAACAACCCCAGCGCCAAGTGTCCAAACAAGTTTCACGCCTCCATGTCTCGCTTGCAACGACGATATGGATGTACTTGTTGTTGAACAGTACTCATCGAGAGTGAGAGTACTTCCAAGGGGTCTCTCACTCTCAATGAACGCATGGTGGCGATATGTTTTCTTCTCATCCGGTGAATTGAATGAATTTTCCCTAAATGGACTTTTCGGTAGCTGGTATGCGAATAGAGAGGGGTGTGTCCCACGATGATGGATGCCTTTTTAAGTGAGTAAAGCGTAATTAGCCTTTGCTGCTTCGCTGGAGTAATTTTAATTATGGCGGTGCAGTTGACTTATGATTCCTGATCCGAGGTGGTGCATCCAAACGCATGAGCCTTCCGGTGAGGATTTGATTTATTCAAACTTTTACTTGCTTTCGACCAATGTTGCTTCACATGTTGTAGACGCGCATTGATCCAAGCAGTTTTATGAACGAATTGACAAGGCCGAACGCAGTTGGCGATAACTTGATTGATAGTCTCGTTAAGATGATACCACTCAACGAGGCGAAGCCATTACTCTGATACCACTTAGCATTTTCTGATTCATATCACATTAACCGAAATACGATTGCAAGCATGCTTCCCCATCTGGCTTGTAGCATATATGGTGAAGTCAATTTCGTTATTTACTGTTCCATAATCTACGTGTTTAACCCACTAAAATTTTTAAAGATGCTAAGTAGGCCATGTTTTCGATAACTCAGGGACGTAGTAGTGTATGTCCTTGACTACTGAGACAGCTGTAGTATAACTCTAGTCCATGATACACAGATAAAAAGAAACATTGATTTTTCTGCTTAATGTAATGCACATAAAGGGAACGCTAGATTCGGCAGAAAATAATCCGATATTTTATGTAAATTTAAGCCAGATAACGCCTGAATCAAGCCTGTTGTATGAAAAATTGCAAACATTGTTGTATGGCTCAGCAAAGACTACAACCAATTGCGTTGTTTACGCCTCCTTGGGCTTGGAATTAAACGAGGAAAAATTTTACGCGCTTCTTTAAATTAATTATTTTTTTCTGTGTAGATAAAGACTTTCCCAGAAATTATGGATGCAGTCAGAAACCACTACTATTTCGAAACAATTGATAACTGGTTCTTTCTATCCTGTAATCCTGCACCCTGGTTTTTTGTTCATCTAAGGCTGTGAACCATTTGGCGGAGATTGGAGTAGGCTCTGGCTCTGACTGAACGTCTCGCTGTCATTTTTACAGTTTTATCGAGCATTTTGAAATTAATTAGATAGATTTAATTAATGGTGATCTCGTGTTTTAAAATGTGCTGCGATTTTGTTCAACTAGTAATTATGGAGAAAAGTGTGTGGATTTAACATTACCCGTGCAGTATTCAGCTGGTGGCAATGGGTTTTGCTCGTTGCTGGTGGCCTGGTCGGGCTTTTTTGATCGGATACGGGACTGAATGGAATCCAGCTAAGTATTTTTTTACTCTTTTTTTTATACCAGAATAGTTTTACCTCCCGTAGCGGATATTGTGCGGTAGGGAAAATTCCATTAATTGCAAAAAAATGTCTTGACCGTTTGGTATACTACAAAAGAGTTTTCAAAACATATACATGGAGCGTGGTTTGCTAACCACAGGCCCTATTTCTGTACGCAGTATTTTTGGCTCTAAGCGCTAAGATGATGCCGCATTTTTCCACTGTACTGTCACAAACTACATTCGATTGCACCGTTTAAACAAAAACAGATGGAATTTGTCATTATAGAGACAATTATTTCAATTGAAAATCCACTCGATTAAGACGTAGCTGAAGTTTGCATGGTATCAACCATGCTTTTGCATTGAATGCGTTTTATCAGCTAGTTCTCTACCACAAAAACAATTTTCTTTAAACGTGTTTTCTGGTTATCTTAGTAAGAATTGCCGTCTTAAATATATTAATTTTAACAGAGATTTAGCTTATTTTCATGCATGAGCTATCTCAGCTGGTCAAAGGCCTTACAAAAACGTATACTTTCCGATGTGCTTATTTATTTTGTTGTACTAGTTGTTAGCCCTATCTTCGCTTCACTGAATTATGTATAGATTTCTTCTTCTTCTTCTTAACGTAAGTCTTTGAGTGGTGTTGTTAATGTTTGTTTGGGTCTTTTTATTCTTCATTTGATATAGATTCCATGTTTTTCGTGAAGTAAATTATTCCGGAGAATATTTGGGGGATTGTTATATTTTTAAGTATTATTTTTTCTCTGTAGCCTCTACGGAGCTGTCACGGTTTTTCTGATCTCTCGCTGTTTGAAATATGAAAATATGAAGTGAAAGTTAAGTTCTATACATTTATTTATTTATTTATTTATTTATTTATTTCGTCAAACAATCAATCGTAGACTACATTAATGTTCTTATCTCCTATTATTACTTAATGTGTTGAAATATCTTTTCAGTTTTGCACGAGGCATACTAAGGTCAATCATTTCACTATGTTCATTATAAGCATTCATCATCTGATTTAATGGTCCGAATTTAGTATAATTTGTACGATGACGATCTAAAGCGAACAA
>JASCZW010003762.1:0-36167 GCA_034211315.2 Aedes japonicus
GAAAAGGGGAAAATCAAGAAGAAGAGGAGTAACGACATCACCTTGTATTTGCGTCTAACCATGACGCTGGAGGAGGAGGAAGTATAGGGAGGGAGATGTCGGCTGCCCAATATTTCGTAACAATTGACGAACTGTTGATGCCTCATCGTGCAAATCCCAGTATTACTGCTCATTTTCATTTAGCTTTCGGCTCACGCTGAGCTCACATCAATATGGTTCACCAACTGCTGTTCTATTCCATTCCCTGAATTTCGGTATACAGCTCTGCCTGCTGTGGTTCCACTTCTTCAGAATTCCCGGTTGCGTCGATTGAGTTACTCCCACCAATCTGCTTCCAAAGTGCGCATCTGCTCTGTTGTCTCAACGAACTTCTTATTTCAGGTCTCTATTTGCTATTTCCTTGGTTACTATCTCGTCATAACGCTTCTTGAACAGGATTGACAAATTTCCTGCCGAAGTGCGAAGTCAATCGATCTCTTCGTTTAGAGATGCGATGTGGATCTTTAAGCAAGCGTTTTCATGTGTTCGATGCTGGAGGTCCTTTTCCCGATCTGTGGATTAGTTTCAACTCTTCAGCGTATTGTATCTGCAGGCTTTCAATGTGGTTCTCCAGACCCATCTCTCGCTTCCATCTCGTGTCGATGTCCAACTGGAAATTCCGCACCATCTTTGTACGTTCCATCGTTCCATTTCCGTTTGATGTTTCTGCTGCAGAATCTTAGATTTATGATGTCGAAGCTCACCGGTATCCGCTTCAGTGCTGATGGTTGCGCGGTTTACTTCTGGAAACGCGCTGGTTTCGCTCTTTGTCGCTCGCCTCTCACCTGTGGGATTTGTATTTACCTGCTGAGCCCTCACCTGAGACCGGGCTTGACGAACATTCACCTGAGAGCTCAACATATTCCGGGAGATTTTTTCGTGAAGAAGTCAACAGAGTTTGCTTCCCTTCCATCTTTCTTAAGATGCCGCTTAATTATTGTCCAGTATCGTTCGATAGGACGCAGTTCAAGGCAGTTTGGGTGATTTTGGCATGTTTCGCCAAAATTGACTTTTCCTTCTTGTAGATCTCCCACGTAGCAGAAGCGTAGTAAGCAGATGTCAGATCCGGCCAAAACAATGGAGGATCCGTATGCTCTCGGTCGATAGGTAGAAGTCGTATTTTGATGCATTCTTTTCTGTAATTTTCACCGTTGATTGTGCCCGTTGTGAAATATGAAGAACTCTTCAAGCCACAGGAGCAAATGGCTTGCCAAAATCTAAAAGCTTTTTCCCAAATTTTTCAGTTCGGATGTATCGCATATAATCAGGCACATCTGTCATCTGTTCAACGTTGAAAAAATGCGGCCCGAAGGTGTGTTTTGTAGGTTCTGCATATTGTTACGCTCTTTGATATTCTGCACAGTTTCAACGCTAATGTCCACTTTCTTGGCAGTTTTACCAGCGGAACACAGTTTATTTGTTTATTTCAAAAGGTGTACCACTACCAGCTCCTTTTCTGGTCCAATACCACCTTTATGCGTCCAGGTTTCGGTAAATCTTCAAGAGAACACGTTTCTCAAAACTTCTTAACCATCTTGAGCACTGCAAATTCAGTGCACTTCACACTTTTACCAATTCTCGAAACGACAACTTTTCTGAAAACCATTTGTGCAGAATTCATCTGCGAGTTGATAAGCTGATGCGACCGATTGTTCGAATGTGTTCACTTTTTTTCAATTTTTCAGGTGAGTTGCTAAAGTAAGCAATTTCTGGCACGCTGAGCGATAAATTCAGAATTTTTCGTTAAGTTTTAACTCGAAACCAATGATAAATAGGTGTCCACTTTCTTTAATGAATAGTCCTTAAACCCATAAATCAGTGCACAAATTTAATTTCAAACTTCTTGTAAGTTTGTAGTATTTATCTTTTTTTCCTTTTTGTCTCTCTCTTTGTATTATTTTTTTCTCTTTCTCTTTCTCTTTCACTCTCTCTCTTCTCTTTCTTTTATAGGTTTCCACATTCGACGGTCTGCGAATAATTACTAAGTAATGATAATTTGTATCATTTTCAGCAAAAAGTACTACCTTCATGGTGAGAAATCAATCTAACAAAATATTCAAAAAACGAAATCTTATCCGAAGATCAGGCAGAAACTTCTCAGAAGTAAAGGGAGCACTTGTTAAAGGTTCAAGCAGGAGTATCCCAAAAAATCAGAACCAAACATCCTCGAAGTGATCATACTTCCCAAAGAGTTCAGGAAGGAAGAAACTATCAAGGTAGGGCATGCCTATATATTTATTTAATTTAGAAACACACTTCCACAAAGCTCAGGACAATATGCCATAGATATTCCTAAAGATTCGGGAAAAAAGTTCTCCAAAAGATTAGTTGGAACTACCCAGAAACGCTAGAAATTTCGAAACGTATACTTCATAATTTCAGAATGAGGATTTCGAGCAAATCTAAATGAATTTTTCTAGAAATTCTAGAGAGGACTTTCCCAAAGTTTCGGTAAAATTTTCCTCGGAGTTCAAAATGGGATTTATCAGAAGTTCAGAAAGAATAGGCTCAGGAAAAAACCTCCCCGATATTTCAGAAAGAAACTTAACAGAGAGGGCACTACTTATAAGTTCAATAAGGAATTTCTACAATAAATTCAGGAATTCAGGAGATGGACATCCGAGAAGTTCCAAGCGAAACTTCCCAACAGTTTAGTTGGAACTACTCAGAAGAGCCAGAGAGCATCCCTGAAGTTTAGAATCGAACATTCCATAATTACAGAATGAGGCTTTTCGGAGCTCAGGAATTTCCCAAAGTTCAGGTAGATACTTCTGAGAAAAACAGGAAGAAACTTTCTATAAATATAGGGGTACTTCCTAATTGCTCAAGAATGAATTTCTCAGAAATGCAGAAGACGAATTTAAAAAAATTCAAGATGAAACTTCCAACAAATTTATAGAAAACTTTCCAAGAAATTCTGGAGAGAACTATCCCAAAGTTTTGGAGAAATTTTCTTATCAGTTCAGATTGGGACTTGTCCGAAGTTTATAAAGTAAGTAAGTTTAGGAACAAATCGTACTAAATGTTTTTGGAAGGTTAGGTTGGGTTGTTAGATGTGAATTTCCGAGAACATCAGGAGTGACTACCAAGAAATTCATGAGGAAACTTGTAAAAAGTTTCGGACCAAACTTCTCAGAATATTAGTATTTTTCTTTTGTCTTCTGTAGACAATTAGAAATTCAGAAGATCTCCTGATAATCCAAGAGATAACGAATCGAAGAAGCAGTCTATACTAAAATCATTCATATGATCATAATGATACTCATGACACCATATTGAAATATAGGTAAACACCATCTTCTCTACCGTACACATCGTACTAGCCAGGACACAAACTTGTGTTGGTACAACAATTCACTTGGTTTTCATCTCACCTCGTTTGTACTGTATATCAATACAAGTTAGTTGGTAATAATTAAATAACTCCTTTTCTGAATCATGTTTGAAATTGATATCGACACCTTGTCCACATATTAATTAATAAGTAATTAATGTTCGAATTAAAATTAAGTAATTAAATCCTACTAAAAAACAGTGTCCCAATGAGATTTTCTGAATAACAAAAACATTAGTGTAATTAACAAAACAAGAGTGAAAAATGTAAATACGTATTCTTCGACTGTCAGTTACTGGCAGCTAAATTGAAGAAGGCTCTGAATTAGTTTATGGTGAAACATTTAAATGACATTTTGAAAAATTTCAACACTACAGCAAACTGGCTACCCAGGTAACCGATAAGCAGTTCCAAAGCGTCTTTACGGCAGCGTAGCAAGCATTTAAGTCGCCGTAAATGAAACATAAATGCCACTTTTGGCAAAGTATATGGCTGCTTTGCTGCAATGCTATGATCATGCTTCATTAATGCTATTTTACAGTCGAAATGCTTATTACAGGCTACAAGCATTTAAAAAGCACTTGAAATGCAGCTTTACAACCGATAGCATTCAAGATGCTGATATAATGCTAATATAAAGCTAAAATAATGCTTGTAGCATCTGAAATTCAGATTTAGGGTTGATTTACTGTATATGCTAATGCGTATTGGTTACCTGGGTAGTTCAGTTCCGACTCGATCAGATTCAGTCGGCTTCTTTAATGCGCAATTTTGCTCGACTCTTGAACGATCCACCTAGCCCGATGTTCGCCTCTTCTCCTTCACCAGTCGATTCGTTCTCGAGAACCATTTTCCCCAGGCTGTCGTCCGACATCCTTACGATGTGCCCAGCCCATCTTATTCGATCGATTTTTTTTAACGATGAGAAGTTCTCCCAGCAACTCATGCCAATCGTGGTTCATTTGCCTTCGCCCGCTCCGTCTTCCATCTGCGCTCAATTGAAGGTCGTATACAGCTCCTTCTGTTTAAAGACACCAAGGGTTCGTTGGATCTCCGCGAGTACCTATGTGACTACCCATCGTGTCAAGTTAGGTTAGGTTTCTTTATAAGAGAGACTTTCAGCTTATGGCTGCTTCCACAATGGCTAATCGCCGATCGAATTTATATTTCGTAGATGGTCAAACTTGGATAGCGTCCATTGGAGGCCAAAGTAGGCACGCTTCACATGCATTGTTGTATCTTTCTGCTGTTATCGGTGTCAGTGTCACCTGCACTGTCAATAGGACAGAATCGAAATGCCAACATTTCAACGGTCGTTGGGAATTTCCAATTCGCAGGGTGCTCTGGATTTTGCTCTCGAACCAACTTTATTGAAATATTTCTTTTTATCTGAAATAGGCTGTTCTGTAAAACGATGACTGTTTCTAATGTTTTAAACGTACCGTATCGAAGCAAACTACGGTTTCTACGACGATTGAATAAAATTGGTGTCCGATTAACGAAAAACAAAAACAGCACAAATTAACTTAATCGCAGCGTTAGATTAAACGACCATAAATGTTACAAATTCGATTAAGTAAATTCGGCTTTCGAACTAACCAAAAGCTCATTGCCAGGCCGACACGTTCGTGCTGATCGCAAACATATGGGGCTTCACGCACAATCGTGCCACGTGCATCGATTTGCGCTAAGGCTTCACAATTATATACATGCGATCATTCCCTCGCGTGGGTGTCACCCCCGCGTGTGCTTATTGCTGTGAAAATCGAATAGCAAGTGCTAATTTACGGCACAGCTGGGTCGATTCAATCGATGAGTGATTGTTTTCCAGCTGCTGATACCTATAGATGCTAGGTTAAAATCAATAAGATGAGATACAATGACAATTACCTTTTGTATTATGTAGCATCGTGGATTATATGCGGTGCAGAGGTACGTTCCGTTGGCATCAAGACACAGCGGAAGTGGATCGAGAATCGGTGGTGCCGGATGGATAGTAGTGCGTTGCAGTGCAGCTGGTTGAGGTTGCGGATTAACCGTTTGGTATGCTCCGGCGGCAGCGGCGGCTGTGGTGATAAGATTTAAGTTACAGTTGGCCGCGTGATGGTGATGATGGTGCACAACTCGCTGTGCCGTACTGGTGGCAGTAGCAATAGCCAGCTGATGATAGTGCTGCGGTACCACAGGAGTTAGACTAGTGGCGCCTGCCAGGGTCGTTATCGTTGGTGTCACGTTTGTAACGGTCAGATTAGTTATTGTGCTATTGCTACTGCTGCAACTACTACTACAGCTGGCAGACGTCGACGATGTGGGTCGATATTTTCTCATTGGCATGGCCACAAGTACACGGAACGCGGCACCGTTCAACAAGTGAAACTCATTTCCCTACCCAATTCGATTCAAAATGACGACAACTACGCACAGGTCTCACGACACTCCCTAATGTAATAATAGAGTTCGATTTTCTTCTTCTTCTATCTCACATTACAACAATCACGAAACGCTTCCTTTCGCCTATTTTAGTGAACAATTTCAATTGCACGAACGATTCCACTTTATTACACTTTCCGTATGTTTTTGTTTACATCAAATGCCTAGTGATACAACACCGAGACTTGCACAGTCACATCTTCGCTGATTGGTGGGAGCTATTCTCCAGTTTTAGCTATAGAAACAGATGATACGATTCACATGCGGGGTCACTCTTTGCCTTCGCTGGTCTGGCTTCTTGCTCAAAAGAGCAGAAAAACGTGAGATGCAATCACGACGACAATCTGAACACAATTACTACAGCAGACACTCGCGGCTCGCGCAATTACATCTTCGGTTACAGAGAATACACAGGGAGAAACAACACGGTGAGATCCGTGCAGTGCCGTAGCTAGAGCATTTGTGTCAGTCCACCAATGCTCGAAGCATTCAAAATTGAAAAGTTAATGCTGAATTGACTATATAGATATGCTAGAGGAGGGAAATTCGAGAAAGATCTACGCATCTTCAAAGTTATTATAAAAGTTATAAAAGTAGTTCGAAGTCATATAACGATATAGAGGCAGTAAGTTTCTTATAAAAACAAGATAAGCTTCTTATAAAAAAATATCGTTGGAGATATTTACCACGTACAACGTGCTACGTACTATTTTCTTTTCGATTTTTTTTAATTTTTGGTTTGGGTTTAGTTAGCATGCTGTAAAATACATTATCAATTTTTTTTTATCACATGATCATCCCCTTTAATCCTGAGATCGCAGCAAGCCGTGCTTTGAAACTGACGTGTTTTGATTTTGCTGCGTCGTTTTCGTGAAATAAAAAATCAGCTACATCAGCTTAGTTCTGTTTATTAGTGGTAGTACTGTGACACCCGGACAGGAATTATTAGGTTTGAGTGTTTGTCGGCTTCGTCGCGAGCAAGGTGAATTTAATACTTCAGGTGGTCTCAATACTGTATAAGAGAATTTCAGCCATGTTTAAACGCATACTAATACAATCCATATCAAGTAAAATACTGGTCTGGCAGACTGAAGCTGTCTCCATTACACCTTTGCAATAGTGCCTGTGATGTCAAACTCGCAGTTCCATTTTAAACAAACGAGTAAAGGAGATGATTAGTTTCACACTGCCAGGCCTGTGTTCTATGCCATGGGATATGATGCGTCAGGCTGCACGGTTTGTTTACCAATATTTCGGGAGGGAAAGTACGAGTGCTAATATTTGTAAACAAAACATTTAGCCCAAACCGTTTATACATTCATTTAGAACTCTTCACTCTTAGGCAAAATTGCAATAAACAGCTGTCATGTGCGTAATACACTATTGAGTGTTCCTTACTCTTTCGCTCCACTGCTAAATCTCTTTGATACCCCGCTACTCTACCCGTCTTTCCAACAAACTGAAGAAAATAGACCACCTGAATTATTAAATTCACCTTGGTCGCGAGTAGATCGATGATTGTTGGCGCTGTGAAGTTCGATGTGGAGTCGCTTCATAGTGGGTATTTGTTTATTGGCAACGTTTGGAGGGAACAAAGGAAGACCGGTGCATGTAGAAAACAGCCATTTGCTTGTAAGAAGCAGCAAACAAAGACAACGCGTAAGAAATTAATTACGAATCAACATCGAAAATTTTTATGCTCACGAATGAACAAACGAGTGTCATTAAGGAAACGGCCATGGGTGATCTGTATCTGACTATATAACAACCGTATTTTTAAATAATACCAAATACGTGCCTGATTTGACGTGGCTGGGTAGCTTAGTGGTTACCCGTTCTGCTTACTGAGCAGATGGTCGGGAATTCAATCCCAGGCCCGTACCCTTCCTTGCTATTTGTCACTTGCCTCTTTATGTCACCACCACACACTTCACTTCAACATAAAAAGCAGTCTACTGCGCTTTCATTGAACGCATCTCTTTTAGGCCGATGAGTATGTCGTAGGAACGCGTTGCGATGGGTTGGCGTTAATCAAAGCGAAGGGATGAGGCGAGCAAAGCGTTTTATGGCATACTGAAACCGAAATTAAGAGCGATGCCGCACGCGCGAGTGTAAAAAGTATTCGAGATAATTTGAGTTTTTCAAGTGATTCATCTGATGAAGAATATTTCGCGTCCTCAAGCATGCTTTACTTTATCATGAAGAAAGAAAGAGAATTCGCAGTGCATCCTATAAACCGAAACAGAAAACGTGATGGGGAGTTCTGTAGATTGTTCGACGACCATCGTAAATATCTTGATAAGTTTCATTCTTATACAAGGATAAATATGGATACATTTGATTTGATTCTAAACATGTTGAAACACAAATTATAAAAAATTGGACGAACTGTAATAAAGAGCCGATTCTACCATGTGAACGTTTAATTATTGGTACGGCAGGTACGGCAGATTTCAAATATTCTGATTTATATAACCCACCGAGCATTTTCATTCAACTTTCGGAATCTTCTTCAGATTCTTAGCAACCGGATCATCCTTCACTACCCTCAGATTTTCCTTCCGCGTGGATTTTTCTGCAGTTGAAGCCATAGTCTGCAAATCGTGCCAAGCGCTAGGGGATGTTCTTCAACCTATTTATATGCCAGCGCCAACTGAACAAATGTCAACATCGGTGGCGAACGAATATTGGGTCAAATGTAATTTTCCATTTTACATCGGTGCCATTAACGGAAAACATATCCGGATCAGATGACCAGCTGGATTAATGTTAATTTTATTGCACCTTAAATCATTGCTTTCACTTAATGGTTGCAACTGCTCCCAACTCAGTCGACACTTGTCACCAAAGTTTATCGACGATAATCCTGTTCCGGTATTTTTTTTAGGGTTTTATCCCACAGTGCACTCCTTGCGACAACGAATGAAATTAAAATTTCAGAGCCAATCTCCATTTTTTTAACGACCACTTCAGCGTCTACTGGCGTTCACAAACGTCAAAGCACTATGTGAACTGCTTCGCCGCATCGAAAAACGCTTTGCACCTCTTTCACTATGACAGGTTTGGGCGATTTTCATAGAACGCCAATCAAGATAGGTTTGAAGCTGACGCTACCTCTCTCGCCAACGCTTCCCAACGCCATGAGTATGTCATTGGCCTTACCACAGAAAATCCATGATCTATAAATAACCTGCCTCACTTACACAAATCCATCCTTCCCTTGACAATTGTGGAGATGCAGAGGTAAACACGGTCTCTAACCAACGATTGTCAAACTAAT
Organism: Aedes japonicus; assembly: GCA_034211315.2. NCBI lineage: Eukaryota > Metazoa > Arthropoda > Insecta > Diptera > Culicidae > Aedes > Aedes japonicus. The sequence goes on from JASCZW010003762.1 coordinate 9,084, forward strand.
CATCCTTCCTCCCTCCGCAAACACCGTGAGGACGTTGCCGGCGCCGCTACTGATCTATAAATAGAATGAACTAGTGAACTTGTACATTCAAGATGTAAAACTACTCCCATGCTCCATCTAAGTGGTATGTGGTTCTCTGTGCAACTACATAAGTTATGATCGATAACGGAGTAGCAACTATGAAACGCACGGTCTTTTATTAAAAAAAAAACAAATTTAACATTTCCAAATCTGGAAGTGTTGCTGTGCTCTTATCCAAATGATATCGGTAATGTTTACATGCGGGGCTTATTGTATGTGAAAGTAACCTCGGAATGGGCGTGACTCTCCAGACATTCTGAAATGGGTTGCTGGATCAGCAGTAGAGCTATCACTTTCTAGCTCTCGGATTAAAGCTGCTTCCAATGGTTACTTAATGGATTGTTGTAAACAGATTTCTTCCATAATACAATCATAGACTTACTCTTGATACAATTGCCGGCCAATGAGTGATAGATTGGACACACACACGCACACACACGCATACACACACACATACACATATACACACACATAAAAAGTTATAAAAAGTTACTTTTTGCGCGACATAAGGGGACCAAGGGGTTCTACAACAGTGAATTAATTTCAACTCGTTGATTGTTGTTATTAGGGCCGGATCATTAAGCTTGGGACCAAGCTTGGTACCGGTGTGCTAGTACTTCCTGAGCCAAAAAATAGAGCGTTGGTGTGTGAAATTTTCTACATTACGTCTTACGTCTGTCAGTTCGGGCTTAGTGAATAATCTCTGTCGGATTTACCACTCTCGACTCAATTCCTTCAACAATCCTAGAAAAACTATTTGTGATAATATGCAATTCATTTAAACACACACTCTTTTATTGTTAAATTTAATTGGTCGTCCTGAAAGGACGGTGGTTATGAAACGCGTTAGAAATTATTTTATATTTTTAGCCAGCAGGACACCATCATGTGCTGTATACAATACAGCATAGAAGTTTATTAAACTCCTCGTCGATGAGAATGGCAGACGGCAAGATATTTGGGATGATTCTAGTATTAGTAGTCACACACATCGTTTTCCGCTGGGAGGTGCCCGACTTCAGTATGGTTTCGGATGCCACTCGCGTGGATTATCGATTTTTACGACCATTTGCCACGGCCAGGTCGAGCGAGGAAACTTTCAAACCTTTTTGGAGAGCTTTTAGCAGACAATAATTTGCGAGCCAGATGCGCAGCAAAAAACACAACCGTACGTGCCGCTCAACCGAACTTAAATATCCCAATGGAGTCATTTTGGTTCGAATCACGTGCTTTATACTGGCGTTGACAGCATTGCCTTCAAAGGAGCGAGGCAAGAGAATGCAGTACGAAGCAAATTTCCTCAGAGATGACGGACACCGGTGAAAAGGCAAAATTAAATTGCAGCTGAGAGGGGAGACTATGGCCGCACTAAACATGGAATGAAACCTAATGAAATGAAAAGAAGAAGACAATTTGAACCATTTGCCACCCGCTTTTGAGGACCCGGAAAGGGAAAACCATATTTTAAACATGTGCATATGCAGATTTGTATGAGAGCAAAGTAGATCATTTTTAAGTTATACTAATAGCACTTAATTGAAAATTAAATCAAATTTTTTTGTAAGTTTTCCTAATCCAATGGTATAAATAAAGTCCTTCTGTTCAGACAAACGAGAGTTATAACCGTTCGAAATCCTTTCACTTTTGCGTAACGCTCTAATTTTTCAAAATTTTGGAATTATACTCGGTATAGAAAAGAGAAACGTAGTCCTACGTTAAAACTATATCCATTTTCTTCATGACTATCCAGCCGCTGGTATTGTTGCTGTGAGTTACTTAAGTAGCAGAACTTCGCAATTGGAGAAGGTCAATTCCCAAATCCCTTACATTAAAAAAAAAACGATGAAAACTCTTCCTCCCTACAATTGCCCTTTTTCGATCTTTATTATTTATATCTATATTTCGAGTCGATAAAGCAAAACTGTCAAACATAAATTCAAATCGCGGTTCGATAGTCATTAAGAAAATGGATATCGTTTTTAGCTCAGGAAGTAGCAACACATCGGTCCCACGCTTAATAATGCGCCCCTCAAAACATAGCTCACATCGAAGAATCCCTTTAAAAATCTTTTTAAAAAAAACACAGCGAATAAAAACAAAAAATAAGTTCTAGTACTAAAAATCGCAAGAATGTAATGCTAGGTGCACTTGGGATCAAGGGGCTCTACAACAGTGGGCTAATTTTAAATTTCTAGTTTTCTATTGATTGTTGATGCAACGGTAAGTACCAGCGAGACGCTTTTTTTCCTTTTATTCATCAAATTTTTCGTAGTTATCTTGTACCGTTTTATTAAAATGCACGAATTTCTTGAATATTTAAATGCTTCATTTTTTTAACAGAGCTGAAGCTTTTTCGATATCACTCAACTCTAGCTACGGCACTGTATTCGACCGGGCACCCACACATATTTTCACTCACTTGCTAAATTCGGTTCATTTTTGTTTTTAATAATAAACACGTCTACTGCGGGAGAACTGCAATACAATTGGAAATCTAAACATCATAACACTTCATGTGTATCCCCTTCCGTAAGCAGTTTTCCGTTCAAGGTTATCAGACGCCTACCGATACTTCCATATGATGAATGCACACAGTGTCCCTGCTGCATACATGTAGGAATATACCCGGATTTTCCTTTTCCCCTACATATCACAAGATTTATCACACTCTTTTCACTTTAATTTGGAACTTCTTTAAGCACTACCACAGCATTCGTTCCGATTAACATACTCAGGAACACCGAACGATTGTCGGTTGCGTGCCATAAATCACACAATCTGTTGCTATCACACAGTGTAAATTCACGCGTAACCGGGGATTTCTTTCTGTTCCGAAGCCAAAAATATGGACGCACTAGTGCCACTGCTGACAGGTTCCCGATCCGGACGTCGTCGCTTCGTCACGATTTATCCCCAACCGAACGCGTCTTCTACTAATGGCCTCCGCCCGTCGTCGATTTCGGACGACGGAGGAGGAAAATCCAATTTTCTCACTACACCAGTTGCTCTTTTTGCATTCACATTGTATTTTTCTGTTCATTCTTCTGCTTTTGCATCAACACTTTCCACACCGATCGCACTCTTGCTGTTGCTTGCCGTAATGCCTGGTCTATTTTGTTCCTTTGTCTACAAGAGTCCTCCGTCGTCGCACACACCATTCAATATTAGTTCTCTATTCTCTTTCTGTTCCACTCACTCCACGGTGAAAATATGGATCTCATGTAGGCATTTTCCGCTGAGGAAAACTCGTCGAACCAGACTGCCGCGTAGGAGCCCCAAATGCTACCATACGGAAGTAAATCCATGGCCTTTGGTGGCCATTGTCGCACAATCTGGAACCGAATCCGCGTCGAATAGTCCCGAACTGGATGTCCTTCAGCGGTACCTGTCTCGTTTGACAGATTTCCGAATCAGGTGAAAGTCAAATGGGAAAATAGCTTAGTACACACACGCACAGGTATAACTGATGAACTGGGGAACGACAGATTTTCCACAAGACCTTACTTTTCCAGCCAACAAAGGACACTGACGGCGAATGACAGATTAAGAGGCAGATGTGTGACCGATATATTCGCGAAAATCTCTCACCAAGCAGCCAGTCAGTGCTGGTTTGATGTCTGGTGGGAATACCACGGGTTCTCAGTCCAGTCAGAGTCTCAGTCGCAATATTATTTAGGGAAACAGAGGCGACAAGTGGTTGCAGGGCCAGCAGTGCTGCTTTAAGTGGGACGTCTTGTTGTGGGTGAACATGAGAGCCACTCACCGGTTGAATACATGCAGCGGCAGCCAGAGCGCGCGGGAGGTCGCATGGATTGGTGAGCGATGAGAGTGCCACATGTGTGCTGCGATCTAGTGGTCTCGTCTCGCCAACCGAGAAGCGTCTTTGCAGTCAATGGGAGCGGAAAATAGTGCAAAAGAGAGAAGTCTGTGCATTCTGTTCAACTTTACCCTCTCTCGGGTGGGATGTGGGATGTGGGCGTCGGGTTGTGTGGGGTGAGTGCTCATGATGCAATGCTTTGGTTGAGGGAGGATGGGGTTGAGCGAACTTATGCTATCCAGCTGTTTCCGTCCAAATGGGGAAGCTGCGCATTATGTTTTCAAACTTTTCTAGGCGGTTTGTTAAACTTTGACGTCATTTAAAATTGAAAGACGACAACCGGGAGAGAGTTATCAATTAATTAGGTTGCGGTCGTAAGCTTGTAAAGGATAACAAACAATTTATTTGCAGTGGAAAATTTTCCTCAAGCCGCATGTAGCACTTGTTATTGGATGGTATTCGTTTTGAATAACTCTTCTTTCCATCAACATCTACAATAAGTGGTACTCTTCTAATAGAAAAAAAAACAATTGTTACAATTAAATCATTTGCTCTGGTAAAAGTGATGGCGAGGCAGAAAGTGTTTCTTTTTTCACAGAATCAAAGTTTCCTCCCTACCATGGGGTGTACATCGTTAACAGCCACAATCAAAATTTACGTTGCAATAGTTCACGAATCACAACCCTGCTTCCGCCCTACGGCCCAGATGTACAAGTCAGGAACGTTTTCCCACAGCACGTGGACAAACCTACTAAAAAGTTTGAAACGTAAAAAACAGGTAACCCAATATATAGGAACCAATGGTGCATTAAAATTTAAATGACGTGTTAGTATGAATAGTTCATCTTTTAACTTAAACACACCCTACTTTTGCTCCCGTACAAATCTAAATGAATGAACGGGTTGAAAATTTGGTTTTCTCTTCCAGTGTCCTCAAAAACGGGAAAGCAAATGGTTCTGAATTATCTTCTTCTTTTTCCTCAGCTGCGAATCAATTTAGCTTTGTCGCTGGTGTCTGATTTTATAACTATGGCCCGACCCCTTTTGTGAATTTTCTTTAATGCTGTATTCGCGTGAACTTCTTCTTTCCAGACTATGCTACTCAACGCTAGTGAAGGGTGAACTGAAATAATTTCAGCCAGAGGTCATTCCCCTTACTTGAGTACAGAGTTGTTCAAAAGTATCAACCATCAGGAGATCATCACAGTCCAACCTCCATCGGTATCAGTTTCACCATTGCGTTAGCTTCAAACCGAAAGTAAAAATCGTGAAAGTGTTTTTCGTCCGCTGTTGTTCGCCTAGCTGCTTCGCCGGAAAGTGAGTGATCCCAGGGTGAAGGCATCCCTAGGAAAAAGTAACGATCCAATTCAGTTCGTTCCCGATCGTTTGGATCTGTTAGCAATGCCAACGTTTCCGTTGGTCCCCATCTAACTGCCGGCCCGTCAAGCATTCGACTCAAGTCCCGGCTGTCAGATCGAGTGCAGTTATTGCAACAATCAATATGCAACTATCGATTTGAAATTGGTTCACTGTTGTAGAACCCCTTGTTCCAAAGTACACCTTGAAGTCAGCACCTTATTATACATATTTGCGCCTGTGTTTTCATTTGCTGTGTTATTTTGGCAGAATATTTGAGAGTGTGTTCGTGTGAGTTCATTATAAGGGGTGCATTATTGAGCTTAGGACCGAGCTTGGGACCGATGTGCTAGTACTGACTGAGCCAAGAAAAAAATCGTATTTGTATGGGACCTACTGGTCTTAGAGTTAGTCTATGGTTATAGTCAAGCTTCCACCAATTTTGGTGATGGAAATGACTCTCGATACGCTTTTCAGCTGGAACTTCGTCTCACTGGGTGTTCCCAATAGTCAATATGAAACTATCAATTTTAAATTGGTTCATAGTTGTAGAACCCCTAGGTCCGAAGTACACCTTGAAGCCAGCACCTTGCTGTATACATATTTGCGCCTTTGTTTTGATTTTCTGTGAACAGAATACTTGAGAGTGTGTTCGTGTGAGTTCATTATTATGGGCTATTATAAAGCTTGGGACCGATGTGCTAGTACTGACTGAGCCAAAAAAATCGTATTTGTTCGGGACCTACTGGTCTTAGAGATAGTCTATGATTATACTACTGTTATGCACCGATTGGGCTCTTATTATACTACCTGTTGCTTTTTCTAGTTCTAGCGATTTGTCCCTCTCCCAATACTCTTGTCCGTTATTTTTGGTAAATCGTATGTAGATGGCGCCACCTGTTCCAAAAGTTTGCTTTTAAAAATGTGCCCAATAAATTGGTCGACAAAATTGTTGAAGCCTAAATGTCTGTACTCTGTGCTTGAAACATCAATCCACGCTGCAGCAAATGCGCTCACGGACACGCAACAAATGGCTGTCCTGTAGCGGAGGATGAAGCTGTGGCTTTTAAATGTGCCAACTGGTGATGCGTACCGACTAATCGACTGTGCTAAAAAATGTATGATGATGTATGATGTGTATGATATGTACTACCACCCATTGTAGCACGGAAACTACGTCCGACAGCAATAGGCTCTCCTCTCTGTTAGACTTGATCAAGCTTTAATAACCACTGATTATCCTAATCATGCCATTGTATGAAGGGCCAAAAAGGGATGGATCGATAGGCAACATCACTTGTACGTATCCACAGGGATATAAAGAATCTCCTTCCAACAACAAGACTGAACAATTGGTCACAAGAGCAAGCTATCTAACATAAGGATGCCCCAATGGGCGGGGAGAAGAGCCCGCCCTTTATTCACAAACTGTTAGCAATGGGGAGTTGGCATTTCCACTCTCCCCATCCAGAGTGCTTCAATCGGGTGCCCTGATGGTCCCTCCCGTTCCCATGAAATATTTATATAATAGTGTATATATTTATGTAAATGAAAAATAATACAATCATTCATATCTATTATATACGATCTCCATTCGGTTGATCCTGAAATGCAAGAAATGTAGTCAAGTGTTTTAGTGTAGAGTTCCGTGGTTCGCGCTTGAGCGCGTTTTCGTTCGTTTTCACTGATAGCAGCATTTCACCAAAATCTTGATTTGTGGTATCCTGAAAATGTTTTTTAAATTTTACAGAACTAACATTTATATACATTTTAATTTACTGTTGCCATGTTCACTATTTGCAGCTTGATGTTGATTTTATAACATGAATCCGCTTTTATTTTTACTGGCCTTATAGTTATTGCTCCTGTGTTGGGAAAGCAGGGAATATTTAATTGACAGAGAGTTAAAGACAAATGGACATAAAAAACAATAAGCAATGCTATAAATTAGAAGATCTTCTAATTTATAGTTACAAGTATTCCACTAAACAGCTCAAACCCTCTAGGATTCAATAAGCAATGGTTAAATCGTCTATAAAGTAAAATCGATAAAACAATATCATCAAATATAATGATATTGTGAGTTATGGTACAGTAATGCCAAAAATTGAACTGTAACATCAGACACTAGCCGAATGGCAAACAGCGCTGCACGAATCAAACCAGCTCCGATTTGAAAGAAGGTCTATTCGCAAACAGGAAATGAAAAACACATTAGGTAATAAGTACAAAATCGTACCATAAATTCCGTTGCAGCTTCTTTTAATCAAGGTACTTCCATCATCGAGGCCCTTGGTGTGGAGGAGGAAATAACAACCGGAGCTACCCTCGAAAGTGTACCGCCAGCAACGATTTGTCAACGAAGTTCAAGAGCGACCTGACGACCATCACTCGGACTAGCTCTCGTGTCGTCGTGAGAGGAGATTTGAACGCCCGACACGATAGGCGGAATTGACGTCTACTGTTCTCAACATTCTCAACGTGGGCTGTACACGGTACAGTTTCACATAGGCCGTGTGAACAGTGAAAACATAGGCCGAATCTACTGTTGTGGAGGCCGCGGGGGCATCAACTTGTGGGTTAATATTTGGTCCTAACCAAAACTATGTTCATGCCGTACAAAACAAGAAGTCGATTCGTGGAAGCCCTTAAAATTTTAAGACCCGAAGCTAAGACGAAGCCCCCAAGCTCTGCGTGTATGCGCGTAGGATTACAAAGCAAGGCCATTCTGAAGGTGCCTGGGTTCAATTGCTTTAGTTTGGGAGAACATTCAAAGGAATCTGACGGCTTCATTTCGAGAACCAGTGGCTTAATGCCATCCCCTGAATTTCTCACTCAGCTGACAAAATCTGGAAAATTGTGAATTCTTTTCGAGAAACGTTTCTCATCGTGCGCTCAACCGATGCATAAAATGAATCCGCTGACATATAAGTATGCCCAGGCTCAAGGTACTTCAAATTAATTTGAGCAGTTTCAATCATAGGCGAGTTGATGAGTAAAGCCAACAGCACCATCAAATCCCAATTTTTGTTTTGTCCTGAACAATTGTCCAGCCACAAAGTAACGACGGCGTTTGAGCCAAGAGAAGAGAAAAAAATATTTTAAAAACGCTGGCAATGTGATAAGCTTTCCGTCCTGCAATCATATCGTTCCACACAAAAGTATAAAAGGGTCCATTTAGAGAGCCTCCAAAGGGAGCAAATGTTTCGTTGAATGCGACGATTCTTTTGCAAAAAATAACTTCTTTGAATGATTCCATTCTTGGAAGCTGGACCACCTACAGTCATAAAATGAGATATAAGTAATTCACAACGACTGATACCCATAAAAGGTTACCTTTTGAAGATCAACAGAGAAAACCGATTTGTTGATTTTCGCATTTGACCGATCGCTATCATATCATATCTCGCCCAGCAAACGCTCGTGATACGTGATCCTTTCAACTCAAACATAACTCGCATTGAACTTCGTTTATTTTTGATACTCCCTGATCATTATCATCAGCTTTAGCAGAGTGCCCTGTCTGCTCTTCATGAACACGATGGGCTCGACAACGTTCGCACTCTTCATGCCCCAGTTGAGTAAATTTTATGTTCAGGTCTCTCATCACCTTACAGTCGAAACTGTAACTGCAACATTCTTGTTTTTTTTTTGCTAACTGACGCTCTTTGAAAGAGTCGAACATTTTTTGGACTGATAAGTCCGATGGTAGATATCGTCAAAATCAAATGGGAGCTATGCTGGTTGAAACTTTTCGTTGGTATTCGTGAAGCCAATCGGCGAGAGCCAATGTACGACAAATTATTCAGAACAGACCAGCCTGGTTTTTACGCCAAACTATGAGAATAAACGTTCAGTAATCTGCCTGTTTATTCGCATAAGTTGGCGTATGCGTTTTAAAGATGATAAAAAAAATGAAACTATTCTTTTTATCTTGCTGGCCCACTTCAATTAGTAAAACTTCATCAAATGGAAAGAACATTTGTCCATAATTGTTGGTATACATTGCATTTCAGCTTAAACCTGGAAACACGCGTTTTGTCAACAATCATACCGATGGTTTTTTTTTTTTTTTTTTTTTTTTTTTTTTTAACTTTTTATTTGTTCCAAATTAATCAATAATTACATTTCATGTTAATCTAGGTGCTCCAACTACTACTACCGTAATTTATCAACCTTAATTGTTAAAATATATACTAATTTTGTTTACATTGTGCATGCCTTAGCAGTTCAGTATTTTAAACAGGTTTTAATGCCTGCGTGTCAATATAACAATAATAATCTTAAAACTAAAAACAAACTAACATTAATTTTAACTAAGCGTAAAGGGAATTAATCATTGCAAATGAAGATTGCAACGATTTTTGTCTGAAATTATTAATTATTTTGTTGGACATTTGCTCTAAAGTCTCAACATTCGAAATTCTATGTACTTCGATAGTACTGTACCAAGAAGGCAGCTTCAAAATCATCTTCAGAACTTTGTTCTGAATCCTTTGAAGTGTTTTTTTTCCTGGTAGCACAACAACTAGACCATATTGGAACAGCATAAAGCATGGCCGGTCTAAAAATTTGTTTGAATATTAGTAGTTTGTTCTTCAGACAAAGTTTTGATTTTCTGTTTATAAGAGGATATAAACATTTTATATATTTATTACATTTGTCTTGAATGCCCTCAATGTGATCTTTGAAGTTTAATTTTTGATCAAGTACCAGACCAAGGTATTTCACTTGACTTGACCAAGAAATTGGAACACCGTTCATAGTAACTATGTGACTACTACTAGGTTTCAAAAAATAAGCTCTAGGTTTATGTGGGAATATTATAAGTTGAGTTTTGGAAGCGTTGGGAGAAATCTTCCATTTCTGTAAATAAGAAGAGAAAATGTCTAAACTTTTCTGCAGTCTCCTGCAAATGACACGAAGGCTTCTTCCTTTAGCGGAAATGCCTGTGTCATCGGCAAACAAGGATTTCTGACAACCCTGAGGCAAATCAGGGAGGTCGGAAGTAAAAATGTTATACAATATCGGTCCAAGAATACTACCCTGAGGAACTCCAGCTCTAACAGGTATTCGATCAAATTTGGAATTCTGATAATTTACCTGTAGAGTTCTGTCAGTTAAATAATTTTGAATTAATTTCATAATATAGAGCGGAAAATTAAAGTTTTTCAATTTAGCAATCAAACCTTCATGCCAAACACTGTCGAATGCTTTTTCTATGTCTAGAAGAGCAACTCCAGTTGAGCAGCCTTCAGATTTGTTTGTACGTATTAAGTTAGTAACTCTTAAGAGCTGATGAGTAGTTGAATGGCCATGGCGAAATCCAAACTGCTCATCTGCAAAAATTGAGTTTGTATTGATGTGAAGCATCATTCTATTCAAAATTATCTTTTCAAAAAGTTTACTTATTAAAGGAAGTAAACTTATTGGTCTGTAGCTAGAAGCTTCAGCTGGATCTTTCTCGGGCTTCAAAATTGGAACAACTTTGGCATTTTTCCATTTGTCAGGAAAATATGCCAAATGAAAACATTTATTAAATAATTTTACCATGAAAGACAAGGTACTCACTGGGAGTTTTTTGATGAGTATATAGAAAATTCCATCATCACCTGGAGCTTTCATATTTTTGAACTTTTTAATTATAGATTTTACTTCATCCAAATCAGTGCCTCAGGATTCATCGAAAATATTATCCCGGGAGGAAATATTCAGATAATCACGAGCAACCTGATTCTCAATAGGACTAGTAAGACCCAAACTAAAACTATGGGAACTCTCAAACTGCTTAGCAAGTTTTTGAGCTTTTTCCACATTTGTTAACAATATTTTATCACCTTCTTTGAGCGCTGGAATAGGCTTTTGAGGTTTCTTTAAAATTTTGGAGAGTTTCCAAAAAGGTTTGGAGCTCGGGTCTAATTTTGACACATTATCTTCAAATTGTTTGTTCCTCAGGGCAGAGAAGCGTTTTTTAATTTGTTTTGCAAAACTCGCCAGATAATTTTCATGGTGGGATCGCGTGTTCTTTGATATTGTCTTCTACGGATATTTTTCAGACGGATCAAAAGCTGAAGATCGTCGTCAATTATAATTGAATTGAACTTTACCTCGCATTTTGGAACTGAGACAGCTCTTGCTTCGACTATAGAAGTAGTCAGAGATTCAAGAGCATCATCAATATCATTTGTAGTTTCCAAAGGAATGTTAGGATCAAAGTTATGTTCCATGAATGTTTGATATTGGTTCCAATCAGCTCTATGGTAATTGAAAGTAGAACTGTTGGGATTAGTAATTATTTCTTGGGATATTTCAAAAGTTACTGGAAGGTGATCCGAACCGAAGTCAGCGTGGGTAACCAATTGGCTACAAAGTTGACATGAATCAGTTAAGACCAAATCAATAGTTGAGGGGTTTCTTGCAGAAGAAAAGCAAGTTGGGCTGTTTGGATATTGTATGGTATAATAACCCGCAGAACAATTATCAAATAGTATATTACCATTGGAATTGCTTTGAGCATTATTCCATGAACGGTGTTTTGCATTAAAATCACCAATAATGAAGAATTTGGACCTATTACGGGTAAGCTTCTGAAGGTCACCCTTGAGGAGATTCTTTTGCTGTCCTACGCATTGAAATGGTAAATAGGCAGCTAATAGTGAAATTTGACCAAATTTTGTTTCAACAGAAATACCCAAAGTTTCAAAAACCTTGGTATCAAATGAAGAAAGAATTTGATGTTTGATACGCCTATGGACAATTATGGCTACGCCACCACCTGGACTATCAAGACGATCATTGCGGTATACAAAATAATTGGGATCCCTTTTTATTTTATTACCTGGTTTAAGAAAAGTTTCAGTTACAACGGCAATATGCACGTTATGAACTCGTAAAAGTTAAACAGCTCGTCTTCATTATCTTTAATAGATCGAGCATTCCAATTTAAAATATTCAGTGTCTTAATACCCATTGCTGAATTTCAGGGTCATGACAATATTGTTTGCAAATTTTATACCAGTTTGAATTGCGTCAAACATGGAGTTTGTATTTAACATACCATTAATCATATCGATCAATGATTTCTGTAAGAAATCCATTTTAGGAGCGGTTATGCTACCTAAGTCAAAATCTTCAACATTTCTGTTGGAATTTTGATTTCGACCGGCTGTAACGGCGGCGTAGGTATTTCCATTACCCAGCTGAACATTGTTAGCAGCAGGTATGATTGGAGAATTGTAAGCATGTGCACTGTTTGTACTTACGGGTACATTTGTGCGTCGCTGACCATTGTTAACAGCAGTTAGCAGTGGAAAATTTGACGGTTGGGCATTGTTCGTACCCACCGGTACAAACGTAGGATTTACTCCTCGATGACCGTTGGTAACAGCCGAGGAATGGGTACCTGGTCGGGAACGCGAAGCGGTCGCTACCTGATGCTTAGTACGAGAATGTAAGATCGCTTTGCGGGTCTTGCATTCCCAAAAATTGGATTTGTGGTTTCCACCACAATTTGCACATTTAAAATTTTTGGGATCCTTCACAGGACAGCCGTCCTTGGCGTGAGAGGGATCGCCACAATGCATACACTTGGCATCCATGTGACAATTTTTTGTCCCATGACCCCATCCTTGGCATTTGCGGTACTGGGTGAGCTGTTGACAATTTCCTCCAGGCTTCCTAAAGTGTTCCCACTTTACTCTGACATGGAGCATAAGACTGGCTTTTTCTAATGCCTTAAGGTTATTCAGTTCATTTGATTTAAAATGAACTAAATAAAATTCATTAGAAATCCCTTTGCGAGAATCGCCAGGTTGGGATTTCATTTTCATTTTTATTACTTGAACTGGTGTAACTCCAAGTAATTTAATAATATCTTTTTTGATCTCGTCCAGGGATTCGCCACTGGCCAGACCTTTTAGAACCACCTTGAACAGACGTTCATTTTTGGTGTCATACGTAAAAAAATTAATGCCTCTTTGAGTAAGATACTCGAGGACAAGTTTGAAACCGATCAAGGTTTCAGCCAGAACACGGCATTCACCCCGACGACCAATCTGAAACGAAAATTTTGCATCTTTAATGAAATTCGTGAGTTCCTTACGGAGACCATGAAAATCAGAAGTTGTTACCACAATAGGTGGTACCTTTTCTTTCCCTTTATTAATTCGGGAATGTTTTAAATTTTGCCTGATTGACGGATCATTCTCGTCATCGGAAAGAATATCATATTGATTGTTTAAATCAATATCGTTAGAAGGGGAATCTTGAGATTGCCCCTTTCTTTTGCGTTTAGGCGCCATACTCTCCAAAACGAGTACCTCTACGATTTCTTTAAGAATCTGAGGGACCGAAAAGGAATTTTAAATTAGGAATTTAAACGTTTTCTCCTAATCAACTTCCAAGCAGATTCTACAAGAATCCGAAGGGTCGAAGAGGAATTTTCCAAGCCGATATCCAAGTCGGATTACCTCGCGTAGGGTCCAGACAAGGATCGAAAAGGAATAAAGGTAATGTAGATAAAGAATTTGCAGGTAATGTTTAGCACTGAAAAGTGCTGTTTAATTTTGTTGTAGCTTTAGGTAGCAAGAATACTTCCTTTAGCAAAAAGAAAATAGAACCGCACGGCATGAGAGCTCGATGCGGACTGTCCAATCATACCGATGGTGGTTACGTCAACTATGCATCCCAGGGCAGTATACTGGTTATAGCTTTTTTAGGTCTCTTGCTCGTATGTCTAAAACTGTTCTTGATGATACGACCGATCTGCTAGCAGTAGACCATTTTACCAACAATCAATATGTAACTAGCGATTTGAAATTGGTTCACTGTTGTAGAACCCCTTGGTCCGAATTACACCTTGAAGCCAGCACCTTTTTATAAATATTTGCGCCTTTGTTTTGATTTGCTGTGTTATTTTGACAGAGTATTTGAGAGTGTGTTCATGTGAGTTCATTATAAGGGGTGCATTATTGAGCTTGGGACCGAGCTTGGGACGATGTTCTAGTACTGACTGAGCCAAGAAAAAAATCGTTTTTGTATGGGACCTACTGGTCTTAGAGTTAGTCTATGATTTTACTAGATACTAGGTGACAAAAGCCTTTTTTTGTTTGATGATGTTGATGTTACTTTTTACAGCAGTTTCTTGTCAAATTTAATTCATGAATGTACAAACTACCTGATCCGAAGCAAATTTGCTCTCATCAGACCATACCACTCGTTTCCAGAATTCTACGGGCTGTTCCGCATACTTTTGAGCAAATTTCAATCGTTTGATTCTATTGACTTTTCTGATTAGAGGGCGTCGACTTGCATACTTGCTCTTTAATCCAGCTTCTTGCAGCCTGTAGCGAATAATTCTTTCGGATACCTTCAGATTCAAGTTCTCACGTATAGCACGGCTAGTTATTGATGAGCATCTTCTTTCTTCTCGTACGATTCTCGAATCTTCGCGTGGTGACGTAAGCCGCTTTCTCCCACGACCTGATTTGTCTGCCACACTTCCACATTGTTCGAATTTCTTCCATACCTTCCTTACACCAGAGTAGCTTAAAGCATACTTAGCAGCAATCTTCCGGAACGATTCATGGTTCTGGTGGTCTCGAACGATGAGTTTACGGATTTTTAGGGGGATTTCCTTACTTTCCATCTTAAAACACGAATAACGAACAAGTAAAACGGGGAAAAATTGTTCTTGAATATACCGCGCATAAACAACAATAAGAGGATATGTCAATATCAGCGACTGGGAACGAACAAAACACAGTAAAATATTATAAGGTAAAAGTGAGCACTTTTTTTCTTCCAGTTCAAAAACAACTCAATTTAAGTAAAAAAAAGTTTTTTTTGTATTTCAAGAGAAAAGTAATTTTTTTTTCTACAAAAACTGAAAGATAATGCAAATTAAGTCAACTTTGCGGAAGAAAGCTAAATAATATAATCAAATTTGATGAAGTTATGAAGCAATGTAATTATTTCCGGGTGAGCACTTTATTTCTTCCAGTACTGTAAATAATAGAAAACAAGCTATCCAGTGAGTTGCTACGATTGTGCATAACTCGAGAACTAATCAAGCATATGAAACCTAATTTGGCATGTGGACGTTTTTGGGAAGATAAATGTTTCTATGGAAGTTTGAGACTCCTCCGCCATCTGGAAGGGGACGGGAGGGGGTTTCCATACAAATGAAACACAAATTTCTGAATAACTCGAGAACTTATCAGGTTAATGGAACCAAATTTGGCATGTGGAGGTTTTCGAAGGCAAGAAATATTTCTAAGTTGACTCGAGCCCTCCCTTCTCTGAAAGAAGGGCTCATATACAGATGAAACACAAATTTCTGAATAACTCGAGAACTTATCAGGTTAATGGAACCAAATTTGGCATGTGGAGGTTTTCGAAGGCAAGAAATGTTTCTATTGTGGCTTGGAACTCCTCCGCTCACTGAAAGAGGGGTCTCTTATACAAATAAAACACGAATTTTAGCATAACTCGAGAACAAATCAAGCAAATGGAACCAAATTTGGCATGTGGAGGTTTTTGGAGGGTAGATTTCTATATACATAAAAATCAATTTCTGTCTGTCTGTCAGACCCTTATAGACTCGGAAATTCCTGAACCGACCAACGTGAAAATTTATATGAAGGGGTTTTTGGAGCTGGGGAAGGTTCTTATGATTGTTTGAGACCCCTACTCTCTCAGGAAGGGGGGCTCTGATACATATAAGACACAAATTTCTTCATAACTCGAGAACTAATCAAGCAAATGGAACCAAATTTGGCATGTGGGGTGTTTTGCAGGCAATCATTGTATGGTGGTTTGAGGAGCCACCCCCTCTGGAAGGAAGGGCACCCATACAAATGAAACACAAATTTCTACCAAAAATGAGAATTATCCAGCATACTTAAATACAAACGTGTATTTCTCGGGTAAGAAGCATGTTTTGATAGAAGTTTGAACCCCTGCTTATTCAAGAAAAAAAACTCATTCCGAAAAAAAAACATAAAAACATAAAAAAAAAAAACATAAATTTTCTATGGGCTTTATGTCGGGAGATTGACTAGGCCATGAAATAACCGACACTTTGTTTAAACCAAACCATTCCTTCACACACTCAGAAGTGTGTTTCGGATCGTTGTCCTGCTGAAAATGCCATATAAGAGGGGATCTATTAAACGTTTGTATCGCCAGTCAAACAATATTTCATATTCTGACCTAGGTAACCTGAACCTAATCAGAACAATTTTTGAAAGGAGATTAATATGTTATTGTTATTGTTATTGGTCAGCCCCGGCCTGGCTGCCAACTACCCAGCTATCTGCACCTAAGCTGCATAAGAACCTACGTAGCTTACGTTCGTGCATACTAATCCGTATAGCATGCCGCTCCTTTCACTACCGGGCCCGTTGTCGCATTAGCTTCCGTGCATTGGTTAGGGCTAGGAGAAGATTGATAGGAAAAATTTTGAGAGAAAGAGTTGTGACTGAAAAGAGACAAGCATAACGAAAAACAAAACAAACCAACAACAGGATATACAACCCAATGTGCCAATTCGAGATATTTGAGATGTACGTTTAATGATGTAGTTTAACCTGTATGTTTACTTTTAGTTTTTTTTATCTGTGTATGTGTGTTTTATTTTCTTTTTCAAAAAATGTTCAAGTCAAAATAAACCATAAATTGTATAGTTATAAGTGCTTAGATAATTTAGAATTCAAATTTCATGTGTGATATAAACCATACTTTAAATTCCCATTCCCATCCATTTCTATCCGTAATTTGTAATTCCTATTAACCTCGAGACGGCCGCGAGTAATCGGTTATATCCCCCGAACTTTAGTTTTAAGATAAATGATGTATACAAATATGAATATTTGGCTCTGTAAAGTTTATTCGATTGAGCCTGTACAAATTAATTATTAATAAAAAAAACAGGATATTAGATGTCTTCAAAATTTGGTAGAAAAGAAAAAATTTGGGCCTGAAAAGAAACAAAATTAGGAACAAAGATTTAAGTGAAATAGTTACACTGATAGGCAAAATAAAGTGCCCACCTCATCGTTTCTTCAATTTCTCTCATTTACTTGGTTCAAACTAAAGTAAACACACTGTATTTTTTTTATTATCTTATTTTTTATATTCTTTTCAAGTTTCACTTATGGAATACTGAAAAAAAGGAGTTTTACTTAAAGAAAAATAAAATCAATTTGTGTTGAAAAAAAAAACAGTGACAAAATAAAGTGCCCACTTCATTTAGGCTACAGAAAACATAAATTAAAGTAAAATAAAAGCATTTCAATAATTGATGTGTTCTCCTTTGGCCTTCAGGACCTCCGGCAGGTGCTTCGACATGCTCTCGACCAGGTTCTTTAGGTGCTGTGGATCTAGCTCTTCCCATGCGCGCTCCAGGGCTTCAAAATAGTTATTTTTATTGGTAACACCAGTTTTGTCAAACCTGGCATCGAGAATCGCCCACAAATTCTCGTTGGGATTGAGGTCCGGGCTTTGTGGAGGCCATTCCAGTGGTTTGATTCGACAAAACCTGAAGAAAGACTTGGTCTTCTTGGCAGTAAGCTTCGGGTCGTTGTGCTGCTGGAATACGAACTTCTCTTCAAGGCCCGTCTGGATCAGCGAAACCTCCAGATTTTCTCACAGGATGTTGATGTAAGAATCTGCCGTCATTATCCCGTCGATTTTCACAATGCTTCCTACTCCACCCCACGAAAAACACCCCAGACCATCACATTTCCTCCTCCATGCTTCATCGTGCCTTGGATGTGGCGCTCCTGAAGCTCCTCTCCCGATCTGCACCAAACACGAACCCGCCGCTTTCGGTTAAACAGCTCGAATTTTGATTCGTCTGTCCAGAGAAACGTTTTCCAGAACTCTAGGGGCTTATCAGCATGCTCCTTAGCAAACTTAAGCCGTTTGGCTTTGTTTGCCTTGCTGATAAATGGGCGCTTCCGGGCAAGTTTGCTATTCAACCCCTGTGCTACGAGACGGCGACGAACAGTTCGACCGGAAACTGATAACTGAAGGGTTTCCTGGATCTCGCGGACAGTTACCTTCGGGTTCTTCTTGACTTCGCACATGATCTTGGTGTCCGTTCTCGCATCCGTTTTCCGCTTCCTGCCTCTGCCAGGGCGATCCACCACTGATCCAAACGTTTTAAGCTTCAGAAGAATTTTGCCAACCGCTGCCTTACTGATACTGTACTTCTTAGCGACAGCCCGATGCGATTCACCGTTTTGCACATCACGAACGACCAACTTTCGAAAGCACTGCGTTCTCCATTTTTTTCAATTGAATCAAATGCGATCACGTATACAAATGCACCAGGTTGAGCCGTTTGCTTCAAAACACGCAAAGAAATCACTCTGCTTTGAATCAACAAAATATTTTGTTGGTATGTCAAACCGAAGTTTCTATTTGTTTCAATTCATAAAACAGTTCAAAATCAATTCAAAATTTCATTCAAATTAAACCAATAAAATTATTCAAAGTAATCACTGCTGTGTGATTCAGAACAATCACATTTATTTTTCAACTCAAATGATTAATTAATTGCTTGAACAAAGTATTTTGTCACCCTAAGAAATCGCTCTGCTTTGAATCAACAAAATATTTTGTTGGTATTAAAGCAAGCTTTCTGTTTGTTTCAATTCATAAAAAAGTTCCAATCAATTCCAAATTCCATTCAAATCAATCCAATATTTTCTTTTAAAGTAATCACTGCTGTGTGATATTAATTTAAATAATATTTGATTTATAACAACCACATTTATTGTTTCACGCAAATGTTTAATTTATTGTTTAAACAAATTATTTTTTTACGCTAAGAAATCACTCTGTTTTGAACCAACAAAATGCTTTGCTACTTTACAAACCAAGGTTTATATTTGTTTCAATTCATGAAAAAGTTCTAAATCAATTCAAACTATCATTCTTATCAAACCAGTTGAATTATTTAAAGTAATCACCGCTGTATTATATTCGTTTAAATAATATTTGATTTATAACAATCACATTTATTTTTTAACTTAAACGGATAATTTACTGTTTTTATAAATTATGTTTACATATTGTCAGCCTGCCGAGCATGCTTATTGTTACTGTACAAAAGTTTCACAATGCTGACAAGTAGCTGCATCTGTCTTTGCCTCCGGTAGTTTTTCTAATGTAAGTATAAACATAATATATTATAATTTGTTGATATATATCAAGATTCTCAAGAAGTTATTGTCGTTGTAGATAACTGCAGTTGATCCAAAATCAGACTCTACAGTGCACACAGGCGATTCGACATCGACGTTACGTTTAAGCGAGCAAATCATGAGAAAAATCGGACTGCGGTCTGCCGCGAGCATAGTCCTTATATCATGGCCGTAGAGAACCACATGTCTAATCAGCGTCTTGTCCTCGTCAACTTCGTGCCGCAGGGAGATTTTTACTTGACCATAGTGGGACGATGTCCTGCCAAAATGTGAGAATACATAAATAATTTGAACAAATAAACACTTCATTTATTTCAATAAATCATGAATTATTATTTCAATTCAATGGTTTTGTTGTATTAATTCATCAATGTTTATTAATTCAAGAAATGCGCTTAGTTGCTTAAAAAAAATATTTTGTTTCAAACAACAAAACCCTCAGTTTAATTCTATAAAGCATGAGATTTTATTTCAATTCAATGGTTTTGTTGTATTAGTTCATCGGTGTTTATTATTTCACCTAATGCGTTTAGTTGGTTTAAGAAAACATTTTGTTTTGAGCAATAAAACATGATGTTCAATTCTATAAAGCATGAAGTTTTATTTCAACTCAAAGGTTTTGTTGAATTAGTTCGTCAGTTTTATTGGTCCATATTTAAACCAAAATTTTAGTTGAATTGATTCCTAGTTTGAATTGGAATAACTACGTATTTTTTTGCGTGAACATGTCAAAATATCAAAACATAAACAATCGAGGGGTCTTCCAATAGAAACTTATCGAAAACATATCGATTTTTGAAGTGGGCACTTTATGTTGCCACTATTTTTTTTTTCAACACAAATTGATTTATTTTTTCTTTAAGTAAAACTCCTTTTTTTCAGTATTCCATAAGTGAAACTTAAAAAGAATATAAAAAATAAAATAAGAAAAAAAAACTACACTGTGTTTACTTTAATTTGAACCAAGTAAATGAGAGAAATTGAAAAAACGAAGAGGTGGGCACTTTATTTTGCCTATCAGTGTATAGTCCCCTGGATGTTTGAAGAGCTAAGCCATTTCTCTGAAAAGATACTAAGAGTTATTGTCTTGTAAAATATAAACCACTCACAAAGTGTGACTTATATTAACGCTTGACAGTCAATTTGAATCGACTCATATCAACAGTAAGGAAGAAATTGCAACCAATCACACAATGGGACAGTGGTTCACCCGTTCCAAGATATGGTGGCCCTGCGAGTATGGCAAAGGAATACCATAGATCACAACCAACTATAATTCCTACCACCGGCCCACCACGAAACACCAGATCATCAGATCTCACCGGGAAGTAGTTTTATTGATCTTTTTCTGTACTGACTCGATCACTCGCGCCGCTGAAAAAAAATTACCGAAAACTATAGATAACGCGCTACGCGCTATAACAAAATATTGAATAAAAAAAAACGCAGCCGTTCACATCAGATGCTTCCGCTTCCAAGCACTCGTTTTCCGTTAGCTTGGAATATGTACAACTACATTCTTCAAACGATCCTACTACTGGAACTCACATCTGCAAAACGCAATTTGAGCGTCCTAAATAGCAATCTATACTTTGAATTACGATTGCAGGATTTTGTGAAATTAGCGTCCCTGGAAGCATTTCGTGCATTCTGGCAACTATACGCTTCTATTGATTTCTAAGCTCATCGTTTTCGTACCAACCGGGGGAGACTTGGTCCTGTACCCAATGATTTCTTTAATGTTTGGAAGATGTCTGCTAATATTTTTTACATCACCATTTCTATTCGGGTTCATTATCTCCTATCCGCTCAGCCAATCGCAATGTTTTGTTATATAGTGGACGGATTATTATAATTTGAGAGTTATCAATGCAGACGTCTATCAAAATTGGTACCTCACAGCAAGATGCTTAGAGGATGCGGACCGGAAGGTTTGATGAGCCACCTCCCCCAACTTTAAAAGGAGAATAATATGTAAACAAAAACCCTATGATAAAGAATGTGCCTAACGTGAACACTACTACTAATATAAACTCCAAGCGGAAATCGGTAGTAATATTTACCAAAACGAACCCTGCTTTCACCAAGTCCCAACGTGATTTCTCGTGGTAGTGCAGAGGTGTTCTCGGCTTCCAATAAAGCAATTGTCACGTCAATATATTCCTACCCATTCCTTATTTGACAAGCATTCGAGCAGGGCTGGCGCCTGTATTGCCTTGGTTTGGGATCATCAGCGGTTATTAAATATTGAGGATGTATGTTAGTCCCCAGCAACATCTGTGGGTGCTCTGTGTAATAACAGTTGAAATTGCACTATGGAGTAGTACCTTCAGGAGGTTACCCCAAGCTGCTCTATGGCATTGCTAATGGGGGCGGGATCAATACAGCAGCAAAAAGATACCATTTACGACGACCATTCAATTCGCTGCGGTCTGTTCTAAAAACAGTCAATGCGCTGTCAGATAGCAGGATTGATAAAATACTTTTAGCTAGCCGTGAGTACTATGACGGCGCTCGCCTATGCACCTTCTGATAATAAAGACGTATCTTCCGTTGCGTCCTCGGTCCTCGGTTTTCTAGCGATGATGTTTGTAACACAGCAGATGGTAATTGAAATAAGCTGAAAGCGGACGGCAAATCAGATCCAATCGAATATATACAGGAATCATTCTAGGATTGGACCAAAACGCTTTATGTGGCAACTCAAATCACATGAGGAATTATATTGAAATATAATGGTGGTTATATTAAGGGCCCAAGACAACATTGAACATTTCCGGACAAGTTTTTGGAACCCCCAGGAGAATCCTAGAGGGTTTGAGCTGGTTAGTGGAATACCTGTCACTCTTCTTCGACTTCGAAGTCGAGTTATTAGTACGAGACACTGAAGAAGTCTGCACATTGTAGACGAGATACGCGTATCTGTCAAGATAAGCAAAGGTAATTGGAATTAAATGGAAAATACTAATTTTTCTTCTAATTTCTAGCCCCAGGAGAAGTTGGCCAATTCCGGACTTGGCCAAACGCCTATCAATCAAGTACCCAGGACCAGTGCTGTAGATAGTCATTTCGACCAAATGCGGTTAATTTGCCGAATGCTGGTTCAGGAAGATGATTCTCAAAATACAACTTACCTATGATGAATTTCATTTGAATATAACAGTGAATATAACACTTTCTATATACCAGTTACGGGCAATGCACTGTAAGACAAAGGTGTAGAATCCAGGTAGCTGACGTACCGCCATGTTTTCGAAGCCAACATTGGATCCGTCTTCATATGGTTTGTTTACAAATTTTAGCTGAATTTAACAGCTGTCAGTGGGGCCCACCGCGATGATAGCTCCTTTCAAGACAAAGGCAATAAGATAGGGGTGCCAGCTACCTGGTAGAATCAGTCAAAACTTACAATTTTTTAATTCATCATATTCGAAGACTCAGCTTCTAGACAAGTTATCGGTAAATTTAATCAAATGAGCATTGTCCAGGGCAAGTTATCGGAACCCGCTCCATGATGGGGACAGTGATTTTTTTTTCACACGAATGATCAGAATACAGTAGATGAAAAAATAAGTCGCGCGAAAGGCTTTCGGATGAATCCCAAAACATGAGCATTGAGCACAGCTAATTGTTGGTTAAGTGAATAATAAAATATGAATTTATTATGTTACTCGTGAAACAGTTACATTTTGCCTATACTTTGAGATAAAAATAAAAAGGAGGAAAGGATGGGAACAAAATCGTAGCAATGGGTCTGAGACTTGAACAAAAAGGAAGGAAACAAATTGGTTTAAACTGTGACAAAGGTTCTTTGTACGATTGAGAATATCGAATGTAATCATGTAAGGAGAATAACTGAAAAATGAGAAAAGTGAAAGGAGGCACACTTCGTTTCTTGTTTTGTAAGATTTGAATTATTGGAAAAAATCCGAGGAAAAAAAGAACTGAACAGAGCCTTCAATTCCAAGAGTTCTCTCTGAACACATCAATTGCATTTAAATACATAGTATTTGCTTCAAGCTGAATAGCGCGTGCACCAACTACATATCATCTAAGAAGAAGTGTACAAAACGGTTAGCAAATTCTTAGTCAACAACGTAGAAGTTTATTTTTAATTTGATACTTGCAATCATCATCAGCTGATCATTTTGAGAAACAGGAAAAATTGTGCCATTAGGGGGTTCCAAAGTGAACAAAAAACAAAAATTAAAGGGGCAAAACAAAAGAAAAACAAAACTGAGACTCTTACAACAGTGTGATTTTGTGGGTTTACAATAATTTTGTCATTGAAAACGTCAAGTAACTCACTGCTAGCTGCTATCAAACACTAATTTACTTTCTTACGAGAATAACTTCAAATTATTGGTGTCTTTTTACTAACGTTTCTGTGACTCTCCTGCTACTATTCTCTAGCATTTAACTATCTGGGTGACTTGAGATGAATACAACAAAATAGTCGAGCGAAGATGTGAGGAAACAAACATTCAATCAACTGCCACAAAACGTGCGAGTGGTCCGGCTCTACACAACTTATCAAATGACCGATTAAAATGCTCTTGTGTGCTGTGATTACGCTTGCTTTTTGTGATTGATTTGCTTATTGCATGGAATTGAGTTTAATTTCGTTACTATATGCAATTTAATACAACTATTGTTTATTATAAACGTTCTTTGCAACCACCGTCATCTTTCGAATGTCTTCGTGCTTTCTGCAGTCAGTTTTCAACTAGAATTTAATCCACCATCAATTTCTCAGCAGTAAAGTTCAAACGCGAGTTTCATTTTACCAACATATCCAATCCACACACCGTGACTGCTTTATTCGCGTCCTTTCGTACATGTACTGTTTGTCAGACAAAATAAAGAGCTTGGCGTGGGGGATTACATTTATTACACTCAGATTTCGACGTTGCATTCGCTGTTGCAAAAAGGGGATTTTGATGTTGTTGTTGCTGTGTTTATTATTGCAGTTGTGGTTTGTTCATTTGAATACCTCCGTCCCTCTTATTCAGTTTGTCCTTAGAAAATGTCCTACGAATCGTGGTTGATTTTTTGTTTTGTTTTGCTTCCCTGTTCAAACGACGATGAATACAACCACA
This sequence comes from Aedes japonicus, assembly GCA_034211315.2. Lineage (NCBI taxonomy): Eukaryota > Metazoa > Arthropoda > Insecta > Diptera > Culicidae > Aedes > Aedes japonicus. The sequence continues at coordinate 33,647 of JASCZW010003762.1, forward strand.
CGTTTTGTATTACACCTACTCTGCACACAATAATCCGTTTGCCCTGCTCGCTCGATTTGCTGTTCCTGTTACTGTTGTTGTTGTTGTTGTTGTTGCTGTTGTTGTAGTTGATGGGTTTCTTTCGCTATTTGGATCTGGCTCTGTTTTCCAGCAACTTAGAAACCGTGCACCTTCAACTGGTCAGGTTTTGCCAGACCCGACTTGGTAAGCCACTGGCAAATGTTTTCGCGCTGATCGCCCTGTAGCTGGAGGACCTCGCCGTACTCTGGATGCTCAATCACAGTGCCATTGCACGCAAATTCCTGCGGAGAAAAATGAAAGGACAAAAGGGAAATGTTTAATGAGTTGTTTGAATTCTAGCGTAGAAAAAAAAATGGTTGAATGGTTTACTTTATTGTAGATACAGAATGACCTCATATAATTGTTAAGTACATAATCAATTGTGATTGCTTGAGTAGTGTTACATCCTTCAAAAAGGTTTTCCTTTTCTTTCTTTTTTTAATAATCATTTATTTGTACAGGCTCAATCGAATTAACTTTACAGAGCCAAATTTTCATACTTTTATACATCATTTATCTTAAACTAAAGTTAGAAGGATAGAGCCGATTACTCACTCGCGGCCGTCTCGAGGTTAATAGGGACTACAAATTACGAATGGGAAAGACGGTGGGAATTTAAAGTATGGTTTATATAACACATTAAATTTAAATTCTAAATTATTGAAACACTTATAACTATACAATTTATGGTTTTCTTTTGACTTGAACATTTTTTGAAAAAAAAAACACACGCACACATACACAAAAAACTTAAAGTTAACATACAGGTTAAACTAACTACAATCTAAGGCTAACGTTAGTCAAAAACACATAAATGAGTTTCATGTACTCCAAATCACGTACAGCCAAAACATCTCGAACTGGCACATTGGGTTGTCTACCTCGAGCCCGAAGGGAATCATAAAGCCTCGATCTGAAACCACGATGCTCAGCACAAGACCAAATAACGTGATCTGCGTCCTAATAGCCTTGTCCACACTCACAGAGATTGCTGTCGCTCAGCCCAACCCGGTATAAATGAGCGTTCAAAAAATAATGATTGGACATGAGGCGAGACATGACACGAATGAAGTCTCGACCCACATCCATACCCCTAAACCAAGATTTCTTCGACACCTTTGGGATGATAGAATGTTGCCATCGCCCCAAATCTCCTTTACTCCATTTACACTGCCAGCTGACGAGTGACTGTTGACGAAAAATAGGAAAAAATTCGTTGAAGGCGATTTGTCGATCACAAATATCGCCTTCCATAGCGCCCACCTTTGCAAGCGAGTCCGCTTTCTCATTGCCCGGAATTGAACAATGAGATGGGACCCATACAAAGGTGATGATAAAATAACGCGAAGATAAAGCACTTAAAAGCTGCTGTATTTTCATGAGAAAATACGAGGAGTGCTTTACCGGCCACAAGGAGCGAAGGATCTGCGTTTTTGATTCAGTGAAGTTACAGTTTGAAGACGCCACGCTTTAACACCAGCCATGTTATGTTTCGTGATTCAATAAACCAAGAGGATCGCTCTCTTGCTTTGTGGACGTGGAATAGTGTAGACGTATTTAACTGATTGGGCAGCAGTTTCAGCTTTCTCTTTGCCGCATACTTTAAACCTTTTGTACAATTTTACACAGGCCAAATATAAAGCAAGCTCATGCCAAGAGCAGCATGCCAAATAGAAATTTTACAAACGGCGATCATCACGAAACATTGAAACAAATGATTAAACATGAATTACACGGTGAATCTAAAAAACTCATTTTATGACTATATTTTGCACATTTTCAAGATTATAGTTGAAAGTGACTAGTTTTTATTCACTAACGAAGAGTACTTTTTACGCCTTTTCAAGTATGTCAACGGCGACAAAAAATGCGTTAAAAGTAGGCACCACTGAGAAAAGAAAATTAACTCTGCCCGTGACTTGATGCTAGCCATTTTCAAAAATACCGTGTATAAGTTCGGGAATTGTTTAAGGCTGTTGCAGCTTAGAAAATAGATAAATTATCCAATACGTTGGATACAGACGCATTCTGGAAATTGACAGGTAAGTTGAATATTAGCTTTTGAAAGGAATTACAAATATTTAACATTGTATAAAACAAAACAAGTCCCTGTGGCCGGATGCAGTTATTAGGGACGAATCATTAAGCTTGGGACCGAGCTTGGAGCCGATGTGCTGGTACTTCCTTAGCAAAAAAAAAATATTTTTCTTTTGGACTATCTAGCCGGTGCTATAAAGTTAAAATAAATATTTCCATATCGTATGTTTTTTTGTTGTTGGGGCGTAGAACCACTGCGTCCACTGAGTTGAACTTTTGTGGTGTACCCCTGTTTACTATTCTACTTCACATCTTAAAGCTAGATCACCATTAGTCAAGTGACCAGCCTAAGACGCGTCTCCCAGTCAGACAAAATTGAGTTTATAAAACCCACCACCTTTCCAGGATTTGCAGTCCAAGTTTC
>JASCZW010003763.1:0-42434 GCA_034211315.2 Aedes japonicus
TATGAATCATCCCTCAATTGAACAATTACACTCATTTGACACATTATGAGCAATTATCACGAGCCGGTTACGCTTCCAAAATAAACTTCTCACTATCGCTCGTCGAAGATCTTCGACTGAGATGCTGCTAAAGCACCGGCCCCGAAGGCCGTCCTTCATCTCCCTTATTACTATTGATTTCAATAATTGCGATGAAAGCATTGTGCCACCGAAGCCAGAAGGGTATTGATTAATGACTCCAGCAGACGGCCTCCTCTGGCGCAATCAATCAATTGGCCAGGAATTTAATGCCGCCTCATTTCCTATTGTGTAGCCCGAGAAAATGGGATTGCAATCGAGCCTTTTGTTCTGTGCGTCTGAGAGCAGCACCGGAATCGATTCCGAGGAGGCACGCGTGTCAATCAAATTGGCATCGGCGGTTTTTGCTGAGCAGCGGAGGCGATAATCTAGATAGGCAGCTTGCAAATTTGATGGGGTTTTGCGATCCGTTTGCCGCTGAGACGATGATCGATTAGATATTTCGCACGACAAATAGAATAAACATTTGTCTCGCTGAAATCGAATCGATTCGCGATTTGAATCGCTCACAACTCTCGAAATCAAAAAGGAACCCTCCAACTGCCTTCAAGCTCATTTCGGATGACATTAATCCAACTGCAAAATGCGTATCCTTCAACTTCGTCGTCGCCATCACCTTCATCATCATCATCATCATCATCATCATCATCATCATCATCGCAAACTCATCAATTGATGAAGTTTCTCGGTTACAAAAATAACCACTTCAAGCTGTGGATTCTGTCGCCGATTCCTTTTACAGACGCTGGCCGGCGCAGCTGCTCCGGTCCGGTAAAAGTTCATCGGTTCAAATAGCTAGCGACTCGACTGAAATCAGGCTGACGAGACACTGCCTGCGCGCCCCCTCTGAGGGTGTGCAGCAGCAACAACAACAACAACAACAGCAACAGAACAGATTGACTCGTAATTGAAACCTTGAATCCAGCGGCAGCTCTCACACATCTAGCCGGTCACCAAAGTTGTGAATGGATCGGAGTCTCCGGCCGTTGGGGGTAGTGAATATCAGCTGGGCCGCTGTCGATGATGATGACTTGTAGCCGAGAGGCGTTCCAAATTAACCCAGATTGTGCGAGAGGTTGCCCGCGATGCCACAGTTGCCAACTGATCCAGATCTGCTGCGGCGATCTGCTCGAAGTGGGGGTGGATCTGCTAGATAGATGGCAGTACGATGGTGCCGGCTATGTGCGGACAACCAACAGCTAAATGCCATTAGTGAAATCGAGATCTTGGAACCGTGTGCTGCCAGCTGGGCTCGATCTAGATGCGCTGTTTTGTTCAGGTTCATAGATTATTGCGCAAGCAAGGTTGAACGGTCGCTCGGATGATGACCAAATTGCGCTGCCGTGGATTGAAGTGAAAGTTTAATTATTCTAATGACTAACAAAATAGGCTCTTTGTTGTCCGAGGGGTAATTGTAACCACTAACCCGGAGTAGTTTTGCTTTTCCATGAAGGACTGTCGTTTGCATACTATTTTTTTCGTTGGGCGAAAGCTGCTAATTTCAGCATCTTGAAATTTTCAAGATGGCTTCGAAACAAGAAGTGCTTCGACAAAAAAATATCGGTGTGGTCGTGTAGAATCCAGGCCAGTCCCATAGGTAGATCGAGAAACAGTTGGGATTCGACAATTCAACCTTGTCCCGTGTGGTAAAATCGTTCAAGGAGCCCCAGACGAACCAGCGGTGAGCTTAAAAAAAGCGAAGAAAGCCGACCCTGTGAACGCAAGGAAGTACTTGCAATCCAAACCATTCGATTCGGGACGTGGCCAAGAAGGTTAATTCTATCGTCTGATTTGTCCAGCAGACAATGGAGCGGGTAGGACTTCATATCTTCAAGGTAAGAAAGGCGCCTTACCGAACCGATAAACAGAATACGGAGGCCAAATCCCGCGCCAGGAAGCTGTACCACAAGTGGTTGGTTTTGCCAACATGCATCGTTTAGGACGACGAGGCGGTTATTAAAGCAGACACCAAGCAGATCTCCAGCCTGAAATTTGTCGTCGACAAGTCTCATTGGGATGATCCGGAGAAGTTTAACGGCCAAATATATAAAGAAGAATGCCTCCAAAAGCACCTACTGCCCTATCTCCGGTCCCGCAAAGGTGATACTCTGTTCTGATCGGATCTGGCATCGTGTCATTACGCGAAACCGGTGATGGAATGGTACGAAGCCAACGATGATGTTTTTGTACCGAAGGAAGCAAATCCGCCAAACTCGCCAGAACTTCGCACAATAGAAAAAATCTGCGCGATTATGAAGGGCAACAGGAAAGTCTCCGGAAAACAGGGAAAGTCTTTAAAAACTTCAAGGAAGAGTGGATGAAAGTGTGTAAGAAAGTTGACGCAAGTGTTGCACAGAATTTTATGGGTTATCGTTAAGGCCAATGTGCAAGTACTTAGCCTAAAAAATTTGGATAAACCAACTTTGCAAAAACATACCTTATACGTGTATATTTATTCCCTGAGGATTTTAAAAATATCCCACTTAAAATTATTTGGTGATCATTTTTGTCTGTTCCATTTTTTCCGAGTACAATCTTTAATGTTGAACAGACACAGAATCAACCGCACAGTACTAGTTAGTACGATGAATTCATACACAGAGCGTCAGTAAAACCATCGGTGAGCTGTCACTTTCAAAATCACGTTGTCAATTCGAATTCAGACGTTTAGATTGGTGTTCTAATTCACACCAAAGTCTTTAACCAGCCCTTCCAAAGCATGTCCTGTAAGACGGTTCCGAAAAATGATCGGTTGAGCACTTCGATGCACGCAGCTCCAGGAGGTTTCAGTTACCTCAATCCGCAAATAAATCCAACAGTATCAACAGGTAGTGTCTTCGATACACCTTGAAGATCATCAAACCATCGATGTAGGAAACGCGGGTGGGTCAGATTACTCCCTTGTGGAACACCAGCAGAGAGCGACGAGCCTATCCTTACTTTTATTGACCACCCGGAAAAGTAGGATTTGAACCGCCCTACGAAGGCTATGTATTCTCCGAGTTTTTCGAATTTTTAAAGCAGAAGATCGTGGTTCACTCGGTCGAATACTTACCAGCTTACCAATCCGACCAAGGCCGGGGTGGCATCTGCTGTATACAGAAGTTATATCCATTCTATTCGGTCCATGGATGCCTCGCCATACCTCGTTTTGAGGCTCTGCTTCTTGTGTCAGTCTGTTTGTTTTTGAGAATTATTTCAATTGGGCTGTCGTCCGACATTTTTACGTTATGCCCGGCCAATCGTAGTTGACCGATTTTAGCAGTGTGTACGATCTCCCATCAACTGATGCAATTTGTGGTTCATTCGCATCCTCCACGTTCCGTCGTCCATCTGCACTCCAATGTAGATCGTACGCAACACCTTCCGTTCAAAGCAGTGTCCATGTTTCATGGCCGTAGAGGTCTACAGGTTTACTTAATGTCTTGTAGATGGTCAACTTTGTAGTTCGGCGAACTGACCCATCATAGCGTCCTTCTAAGTCCAAAGTAGGCACGATTGCCAGCCATAATATGCATTTGTATTTCTCTGCCGGTGTCGTTATCGGCGGTCACCAATGAACTCAGATACACGAATTCGTCCACCACCTCGATTTCATCACCGTCGATCTGAGCTCATGATGGGAGGCTAACATTGTCCTCCCGGGAACGCCGGGGTGCAGTCAATCTGAGCATCTGTTCCTGACATGAAGAACGGCTCGAAATAGCGTTGATTATAGTTGATTAAAATAGAGATTAAAATAGAAGTGTGTGTAGACCAACTTAGCTCTAATATCGAGAATCGGACCATACACAGAAAAAAAATCCGTTCCGAAATCCGTTCTCACCAGTCTGAAATTAGTCAACCTCGAGTCATGAATTTCGGAATAGGTCATTTTATCCTTTACGAATATACACCAAGAACATAAGTCCAGAAACGTCAATATTTTTCGCTAAAGCAAACGATAACGCCTGCGTAACGGTGCTCTGGAAACGAAAACTTTGTTCTAGAAATCATGATTAAGTTCTCATTAACGTGATTAATGTTCTTGATTTGGTTATGGCTATTTGATGACACAAATAAAATGAATTGTATAGCAGGAAATATTAAATTTACATGCAAGTCACCCACCAGTGATCAAATTCGCTCAAATGCAAGCTAAAACGCAGCTGCTAGGTCCATTCCAAACAGCCAAATATTGCGACACATCATAACCTTCCACAAGCTGTTAGACTGAACCAGTACATCAATCACAATCACCTCTTTGGAAAATGCCAAGAACACTAAGAATAAAACATATATCGGGTGTTGACACTAGGTTCGGGATGACAGGGGTGATGTACATCGTTGCAGCATGGACAAGGATCTCAAATTCATTCACAACGGACGATCGATTTCCACGGGAAATCTAACATTAAAGGCAAAAACAACTTTCCGCTATACCGTTACGTAGCTGCTGGACGCCTCATAAATTTGAGATAAACTTCATGGCTTTGCTAGATCACGTTTACGGGAACTAGATCTTGAATTCATATAAAATAGCTGCTCAGACTATTGTGATTTTTTGAGGACGGAATACGGGAAAGATTTTTTCTCCGTGTAACTAATAATACACTCACGACCGAGGACTATGTTTTTTCGGCGGAGCCTAGCAGCTCAATGAAATTTCTATTTTATTTCAATATTTTTATGAACCCATACAAATTTAATTGGTTTTTAAGTTCTTAAGTTCTCTTAAGAAAAATGATTTATTCATGATTAAGGGGTGGCAACTATATTTTTTGCATTTTTTCGAGACCCCTATGCTCAACAATAAGCGTGCTAAGATAGAAAAGAGAGTTTGTTTGTTTCTCTTTCTCTCTCCTTTTTCTGCTTACTTTTTTTGTTTTGTTTATGTTTGCTCAGTTTCGCTAAATACCGTCGAAAAAAGAAGCATTTCGCGAGCGCGTTGTACAGATCAACGAACTGCTCAGAAATCTCGTCAAAAAGTATTCGGTACAACATTTAAGAAGCGCAAACATTGCGACTACGACTGTCTACCATATCCTAAGATCCACAACAACTACTCGCAAGCAAGGTAGTGGTGGACCAGCGAAAATCGTAGACGCAAAAGAACTTCGTTCTCTTTCTCGCGCCTTCAACAGCAAGGAATTACTCAGCCAACGGGATGCCGCAAAAAAAGTTCAACTGTTCTCACCCGTACATTTGCAAAACATTGAAAAAAATCGGACCGATGCCGAAAGAAGACAAGAGTCTTGGAATACACTGGAAATAGAATGGTCGCTAAAATTGTAATGCCGCTGGTTAATATATAAAGTGTTTTGCTTTGGACGACAAAAGGTGTTTGCCTCTTTCGAAGACGTACATCCTCGAAAACGATCGATACTATTCCATGGATAGTTCTACTGTTTCTCCGAACATAAAATAGAAGTTTAACCATAAGTTTGAACAGAAAACGGTGCTGTACATTTCCATTTCATAGACAGGTATGCTTAAACGCTCTGCTTTGGCTATCAATCAAGTTGAGTACCAGAACGAATGTTTGAAGAAAATTTTGATCCCGTTTCTGAAAAAAAAAACATCATGAAGATGGACAATACGTGTATTGGCCGGATAACGCGTCATCGCATAAGGCCAAAAACCCAATTAGCTCCTGAATACCCATTCGATCCGATTTGTACCATGAAACCACACCCCGACAAATATGTTTCAGTGTCACCCAACCGAAGATTTATTCGGGATTTTGAGCTCCTCAGGTGCTCAAAAATAGAGAACCAGAGCATTCGCATGAATGACATGAACAGCCGATTACGGACCGTTTCCAAATGTTCACAATTTTTTTTTCTCAACAATGCCCAATGTATCGGTAAATTCAATAAAGCAGATCTTCTTCAAGTAGCTTAAGAACCACAAATAAGGCTTGTTCATGACAAAATCTGGACACCCCTAAGTACGTTTATCTCTGAAAATACTTCATCAACCCGTGAAATATATCACAGACTGATGAATTGTTTATTGTGTAAAATTAGTTTTTGGTGATGTTACAAGCTTTAAGATCGAAGAAGACGTCGTAAAAAGAACAATTGCGAAAATCTATTGTGTGCGGTCGCAATGAAAATCATTATCTGTCAGTTAGAAAACTTGCAGAAAAGCTCGATTTTCTTGCAAGCACTGCGGAACAAAAATGGATCTCAGGAACCACCAGAAGGACGCGAAGGTGAAGCAAATATTGCAGAAGAGACCAGATCTTTCGGTACGTACTGTAGCTAGAAAAATAAAAATATCCCCAACTTTCGTGCATACTTCCAAGCACCGGCAAGGTATTAGGTCATTCAAGGTGAAAACTGTACCGAACCGTGATGATAAAGAGAATGTGACGGCTAAAGCCGGGCTCGCAAGTTGTATCGCGATTATTTGACGAAACTTTCCTGCGTCATAATGGACGATGAAACTTATGTGCTGGAAGACTTTAAGCAACTTTCAGGACGAAGAAAAATGCCAAGCTTCCCAAAAAATATTTGGTTTGGCAGGCAATATGCAACTGTGGTTGAGCATGCCAAACTTGCATCACTACCAGAACGGTAAACAAGGAAATATACCGTGTAAAGTGCCTAAAGAAGCGAATGTCACCATTCCTACGCAGCCATGACGCTCCTTCGCTATTCTGGATGGAGTTCATGTTATACCAAAAGAAGCGAACCCACCTAGCTGTCCGGAATTGCGACCTAGCGAGCGGTATTGGGCTCTCGTAGGGAGAGAACACTCGCAATATAAGCAACAAGCTACAACTATAGAAAAATTTCGAAAATATTGAACAAAAGCAGCTAACTCGGTTGCAGAGGAGTCTAGAAGACCCTAATAGCTAGAGTAAACTCAAAAGTTCGTAGTTTCTTCATGCAGTCTCATTAAGTAACTGTTATTAGTCTTAATATGATTAATAATGCACAATTGAATGCATGAAAATTCATCTCCGACTGAAGTAACAGCAAATTTGTTTTATTCCAAATTTTAACTGTCCAGATTTTGTCGCGAACAAAACTTAAATCTCAAAAAGAAACCTATTTAAAACAAATCATGTCGAGCCATTCTACAAAGCATGATCGACCATTGAGATTTTGTGAAAAAATCATCAAGAAGTTACAAGAACCTCAGAGATAATATTAAAGAACACATAAAACAGCCATCCGATGCAATCATGTAAAGCCTGTTCACATACGGACAGGAAAAAAAAAATATTACACAACAGTAGAGTTATATCTACATTAGAAACAGTTGGTTACGATGTTAATACTTCTTGCTGTAAAACTCTCGAACTTTTTGTGGAACACCCGCCATCAGGTTCCGTACGGTATCCCAGATATGCTCGCCGCGACGATTCTCTATCTTCTTTTGAAATCATCGATTCCATTTGCTTTCATAATTTCGAAGAGATTCCACTTAACTAGAGCCTCGTATTTTCCTATTGAGCGTGGAAGTTGTGGACAGTTTGGTGAATTGGCTGTTTTGGCACGTATTTGAACTCTTGTGCCGTATACTATTCCAGGACGGATTTCGCATAATGACAAGAGGCCAAATGTCATCAAGGTTGGGTACCCTTTTCACTTAGTACGCCATCAGTCCTTGCCTCTGTTTAACTTTTTGTAAATATGATTTTGACACATAGAAAAATAGGGATTTTTTTCAACCATGGCTACCGCATTCTTGTCCATTTTTTGGGAGTATACTTTTCGATTTGTTCCACTTCCAACCTTCCAAATCACGGTAAAACGCTTGTCAGGTGATTTGCAAATACAAAACACGGTACTTTTTGGTAGTTTTAGTTTCTTGGTAAGACAGCGTACCGATAAATTCAGATTCTGCTACCGTTCGTTCAAAATGCGTTCGCGCACTTCCACTAGATTCGACGCCATTTTACTGAATGTTACAAGAATGTAAACATGTTGTACCACGAAATAAAGTAGGGAGTTTCAGCTATAATACAAATGAAACGTTTCAGCGATTCGTGAAATAATTCAAAATACACACTGAAAGAAAAGTGTGCGAAAAAAGTGTTATGAAAAAGGGTAAAAAATTAGACAAAAAAATGTATCCACCCCCAAACGGATACTACGATTTAAGTGTGTTTTATAGAGTTTTAGTGTGTATTCTGGAATTTTCTCGAATAGTAACATTGTGTCTAGCTTTCATTTAGTGCTTTTGAAGTTTTTGTACTCAAAATTTCAGTTTCATGTTCAAACTGGGAAGTTATTTTATTGCAAGATGGCAAAAACAGGAAACGATTTCGATCAGCATCTGAAATTTGATTATTGAACATCACAAAACTAGCAAAAGATACCGTGATATTGCCGATATTGGCCAGCTTCACAAAGATATGGTCAATGCGATTGCGCATGTACAAAAAGCGTGGATCTATCTCACCAGCGAAGCGATCGGGGCGTCCTTCAAAGACAACCGAATTGACAGAACTATCGCGAAGAAGGCGGAGCTGGACCGGGGGCTATCAGCTCCAAAAAAAATACGAAACACACTGAAAGCGAGTTTTCTATTCAACTAATATCACAATCCGTACACAATTGTCTCTATAAGAAAGGTCTTAAGGGCAGAGTAGCATTTAAGAAGCCATGATTGTCCGCAAAAATATCAAAAAAAAGAATGAAGTGGGCCCAGGACCACATTTCATGGACTAGTGTTGACTGGAAAATAAGTTGGTTTGGTCAGACGAGACAAAAGTAATGCTATTTGGGTATGATGGTATCACAAAAAAAAAGCGGCGAACAGGTGATAGTTTGAAAAAGGAGTGTTTGCGGCCTACAGCCAAGCATGGTGGTGGTGAGTTACTTTACCAACATCGATTTTCCAATCAACTGAGCATGACTTTGGTTTTTTCTGCAGGTAAAGTCATGGTCTGGGGATCTATGACTACATCTGGCGTTGGAGAACTTGAGTTCATTGATGGAGGTTTATTTGGACATTTTGAAGCGAAAACTACCAGCGTCATCACAAAAGCTAAAGTTGGGGCGCAGATGTACACAGATAAAAAGAAACATTGAGTTTTCTGCGTTATCTAATGCACATAAAGGGAATGCTAGATTTGGCAGAAAATTATAGGATATTTCATGAAAATTTAAGCCAGATAACGCCTGTATCTAGCCTGTTGTATGAAAGATTGCATACATTGTTGTATGCAAACATTGTTTACGCCTCCTTTGGCTTGGAATTAAACGAACCGAAATTTTACGCGCTTGTTAAAATTAATTTTTTTTTCTGTGTACGTTCCAACAAGACGAAGATCCGAAGCACACCTCAAAGCTGGTTTCACAGTGGTTCAAGAAAAAGCGTATCAAGGTTATGGAGTGGCATGCACCGTCTCCCGACCTTAATCCGATCGAGCATCTCTGATCAACTTTGAAAATTAAGGTCCAGGAGCAAAAACCAACAAGCATCTAGAAATTGCAGTAGGGATTCTCAACTGAATGGGACAAAATCACCCCGGAAACAACTGTCAAGCTTTTTTTCTACATCATGCCTCAAATGCAAGAAAATTTGTTTTATTTTTATTTTGAGCTCACATGAATTGGCTTTGTTTTTACATAAATAATAATAAACTGAACAACAATTAACCGCACAGAAAAAAATAATTAATTTTAACAAGCGTGTAAAATATCCCCTCGTTTAAATCCAAGCTAAAGGAGGTGTAAACAACGAAATTGTTTGCAACTTTTCATGTGGCATACAACAATATTGACAATCTTTCATGCAACAGGCTGGATTCAGGCGTTATCTGGTTTAAATTTACATGAAATATCCCATTATATTCTGGCAAATCTAGCATTCCCTTTAAGTGCATTATATAACGCAGAAAAATCAATGTTTCTTTTTATCTGTGTGTGTTTTAATTTTCTGGTGAGTTTTTTGAAAGAAATTTCATTTTTCACTGCGGGCGAATACACTTTTTTGCATGCTGTCGAAGATATATCAATAAAGTACGTCTCCAGACGAAAGATTGTGGAAGATCTGTAAAATGACTATGGTTAAATGGGATGTAAGTTTCAATGACACTCGAAAAAATTCTGATTAAATCTGTTTAGAGATACTTTAGATGATGATGTTGTTTGAGAAGGAAATAATTTCTCATCACCATGAGGCTCTAGGAGTAGACAGCACTTTGTGGGGCTACCGGTACTATATGAGCACGATCAAGCGCACATTATTTTGCCAGTCAAGGTGGTGGATTCGTTCCTGCCGTGACGTACTTCGCATGTGGATGCTTGGCAAAAGTTTGTGTGCTTGTTTCGAAATACTACCTCACAATGCCCTCCGCTCAATTTCAAAAACTACTTCTATTCAATTTTCACAGCCTGCCGTGCGCTAACGGAACTATCAATACATTCTCTTAACAACTTTGTTCTAGCAAAAAAAAGTGCTGTCTACTCCTAGCGCCTCATGGTGATGAGAAATTATTTCCTTCTCAAACAACATCATCATAGATCGTTACTCCGCGTATGGGAGAATACAAAGAAAGACTATATCAGGAAACTTTAGATGTATTTCCAGATATCTTAAACATCCCCACGCTAAGATTTTTCACATACGTATCTTAAAAAATATTTATATGGCAGATTTGAAAGTGACAAAAACCCCTTCCCCTCATAAACCCTTACGTAATTAGTACATGAGGCCGTCCTTACTGGAGAAGAAAGGAAAAATTGAGCATTCTGTTGTTCACAATAGTAGTCTTAATTCTTTTTTTTTCATTCAATTCAATTTTTCAACTGTCTTCAAACCAGAAATGCAATTCAACAATCTCACCTTCCGCAAAACACCAAATCTGATTGGATCTGCAAACCCAATGTTGCGGTGCGAATGACTAATTTCCTGTACCAATAATGCACGGCTGGGTGCTTTTTGCTTATTCAAACCACATCAAATCTAATCGGCAATGGATTGGAACGCGTTGTTGCACCTCTAGTTGGTGGGCGTTGGTCGCGTGAAGCTACAGAAAAGTCAAAAGATTTTCTCAGTTTGATAACTTTTTCATTCATTGCCCTCCATAGCCAACTTTGTCAGTCATCAAGTTTGTTTCCATTCAGTAGTTAAATCGTTTGAATTAGATAATCAATCCTTTTTCCACTTCTTCCTTAGCGAAGGTAATTGTGGTGATGGAAGAGCACTTTCTCATGTTCCATATTAAACTGCTGGGTCTCGAGTGGTAGCGAGGAGCGTAATGACCACTCGAGAGTCAGAACTTGTTGCTTTCATCCATTCTAAACGAGGTAAGAGGAAAATGATGTAACAATCATCATCATCATCATCATCGTCATTAGAAGTCCTCTCCGCCGGTGCGATTAGTGAATGCATTTCAAGATCACCACTCGAAAGGGTCGTTAATGTGTAAGTATAGTGGGTACGATTGCATAATTGCAACTGCATAAGTTTCCCGCTGTTGCTTTGGCGACGGTGGCGAAGGATGCAAATGGGAAGGAGTAATTAATAAGCACCGGGAAGGATGCAAACTCACAGAACAAATCACGCTGCTGGCTGGTGGCAATTATTCTTTCACCGTTCCATGCGGTATGAGGTATGAGTTTTAAGATGGAACCATCCTCCTACAACGTTGGGGCCTGCTAATTTGGGTGTATGATGGGTGGTAACAATTTCCATTGGAAATCATCGAAGGGAAATTGCACCGAGTTTGCTCGTTCGATCTGTTGTTGGATTGTTCAATAGGAATGGGAGCATTAATTTGACTAATGACTTGGCGGTTCGTCAAGAATGCGGAATTTCGCTCCACAGTCGTCAATCTGCTGTAGTTGATTGGTTTCCGAGCAGTTCTAAGCCAGAGCGGTGATGAGGTAGTTCGAGAAAATTGCCCCATGATGATGACGGTGCATTCGAATGCGGATGTATCAGATGAGAGAGCTGTTTTGCTGCTAGAATCATGGAGACGGGAGGAGTCCAACCCAGATTGGTAGAATTGATCATTGTTATTTTGTTTGTCCATTGCGATGATTTTGAAACGTATCCTGGTTTAATGGTTGTAAATTTTTTGTAGGGAAATCTTACAAACTTCAAAACAAGTGTCAAGGTTAACTTTAGCAATTAAGATGAAAAAGAATTCATAACTTTTCCCAAAATATATCAAACGGAACCGCTGGGAAAAAATCGAAACAAACAGCATTCACAATCTTCCCACACCGGTAACTTGAAATAACTTATTCACACAAACTACCTCGAACAATCGGCGAGAAAAAACAACTCAAAATGTAATTCATGGTCAAGTACGCACGAAACGAGAGCTCAGTCTTCGATTGGCACGAATTGGCGCACGGCGGGCGCCGCCACCGGCCGTGGAGTTCGTTGAGCTCTCACGCACCAGGCCGGTGCGACTGAACCAATTGCCGTTTTTTTTTTGCCTTCATGGGAGACCCCAAAGCCGTGGAATTTCCCACACAGTTTCGCTTCCTTCTGTTTGTTTGTCAGTTGACTTTTTCGGTGGGATGGTTGGAGGGGAAGCTGTTTCACGTACCTCGTTCACGTTATTGTATGCAATTGACATCGGGGAAAAATTTCGCAACCACGTGGTGGTGTTCATTTGGGGGAGCCCTCGCGGTATTGCACGAGATTTCACACCGTCGGACTACATTGAGCTCGTGTATGTAAATGCATTCCAAGTTGCGACCACGCTCGCGACGAGCACTCCGGTGTGTTATTATATTGGTGAGAAGCACAACAACAACAAAAAGCAACAAATTGAGCAAGTTGAAACAGAATAAATTGGTTGGCTTTTTAGCAGAGCTAAAGGTTAGAGACCCAAGTGAAGAAAATGGCTTTTTGTCACTGCAATGGGATGGAGGCCACTGACTTGCATCGTCATCAAGTCTTTGCCACGGTGACTGTTTAGGTCGGTAGCTCGGATGGAGGAGGCAATTCATTCAATTTCAAGATCTACCGGGTAAAACAAAAGCTGCAGATGCAGAGTCGTAATGAGCATAAATTAGGGGGCGTTTGATGTATGAATACATAACTACTCATAGAATATGCGCATATCACGCGTTGTTTGTGCAGGTGTTGGGAGGTTCGAATTTGAATGTGTTTTAATCTCCAATTACTGTCGAAGTGAGCTTCAGCTGCAGGTTGGTAGAAGGGTGTCTTGGAAATGCCTTTACTGCTGCGCATTGCAAGTTAGTCTCATTTGCGTTTTGCCGAAATTGAGTGTTTCTAAAGAAATCGTAACCAATCGTCTAAAATTTCATAATGCTGCCTTAACCCAAAAGAAAATTACTGCACGGAAAAAAAAATCCGTGCCCGGATCCGTGAACTGCAGTCATGAATTCGAGAACAAGCAAAAATACACCGTGAACTGAATCACGTAATCATGAACTAAATCACGTTTTTAGGCAAAAATCCTGAAAACGTGAACTAGTTCACGGTCCGTTTTCATTTTCGTGAACGCTTTTGTTTCTGTGTGGAAAAGTTTGGCAAAAGAGCAAAACTAGTTGTCTAATTACAGAAAAAAGCCATGCTACAATGTAAGCTCAAAACGCGTATTTCTAAAGTTGCTTATATCGACATGAAGTTTTCATAACGGCCAATGTAGCAAATATAATCAATGGCTTATTCCGCAAATTACTTGAAAATGCAAACTCGCTCAAGTACCCAAGTAACATTGCCAAAACCATCCAGCTTTATTAAGTTTTAATAAAGTCTTATGAACGCCACTGGAAATCAATTGGGTTTTAATATGGTAGCAAGAGGTGCTATTAGGTTTAAATTTCAGTCAGCTTTATGAGAACTTACACAGCTTTTTTACAACAATTTTGAAACCTTGTCGTCTAAGATTCCTTTTATTCCTATCAAAGGTTTTATTTATACTTTATAAACTCTTAAAATGCTGTTTTGAAATGCCGTTTAAGGACTCATTCAGCCGAAAACCCATTTTGAAACCATTTTGCCTCCAGTATGCGCATATGATTTGGAGCATGATACGCTATAAAAAAAACTCAATTTGTTTTGGATATTTTGCTCTCAAACAAAATTTCGCGCAACACTAGAGCTTTTTTCTTAGATATTATTTACAGTTAAATGAATCAGAAGCGCAGAGAATCGAACAAAGCAGAACAACGAAAACCAACCACACGATATCACCGTGAAGTTTTACAGCTGTGGCCAATTGGCCATATGTTGGTTTTCATGGCAGCCAATAGGTTTTATGATGGTTCTCAAGTGGTCATAACATCTTTCACTTGAACGTTTTCAAAATCTTTATGTTCTTATGAAGGTTTTATTAATTTGTTTTCCCAACCGTCTATAGAGTGCACCAACTTGTACACATTTTGGCTTTAAAGATGCATAGCGGAAGTGTTGGTGGACAAAACAGTTTTGAATGCACTTTTATCAACAAGGCCGGGAGGAGTGCTATACTGCTGGAATAAAACTAAAATACCACTTCTATTGTAAAGAGGAACTCCTCTTCTGTACAATCATCGTGGTGATTCACTATGATTAAGTGAGCATTCTCGAGAAATTTGTGGAAGAAGTCATTGTTTACGTTTGCGGCATTGGCCCTAATGCGAACTCCATGTCATTTTGTACTACACTGAAAAGTTACTTTCGTTCATAATCTTTCATTCGTTTCGTAAACATGCATTTTATACTAGGTAAGTCAAAAAGTTTGAGAACGACATCTATGGAGTAGTAGAAAAAAAAACAAAATTTCTACGCCAATGTACTCAAAATTTCATTTTGACTGATCAATTCTTTGTTTACAAGTCATTTGAAGTTGCTTGATTTGGTGAGAGAAAAAATCCGAATGAAGGAATCCAGGTTACGCAAAAGTGAGGTTAAACGTCGTAGATGGCGCTCGTAAAAATGGGTTTTCGAGCTGTTTAAGCAAAGTAATTGGTGAAAAAAGGTACGAAAATCGACCATAATGACGATATTGAACAATTCCATACAGTATGAAAAATAGCCAGAAAGTTATTATCAATTTTAAGTTTAGATACTACGATGTTCAACCTCAATTTAGCTTCACTTTGATTCTTCAATATCGTGCAGTTATTATATTCAAGCTAGTCCTAAGAAACATTGAGAGACTTTCTTAGTCGACTTTCTCGGCTACGGCTATCTAAAAACATGTTTAAGAGGGGATATACAGTTAGAATGACCAAAAATTTCAAAATATTTTTTTGCATAAAAAGTTTGTAAATTTCCCGTAGAATACGCTCCTGAAACTCTTTTTGCAAAATTCGAACTCCAAGTGATTCCTTTCATCGTTTTTCGAAGACGCCTTCTTCACGCGCAGACCGATAATTAAAACTTTCAACTCGTTTTTCTCAAAACAGCATTTTTGGCGTTTATGCCAGTGATAGCTCAAAAATTAATTATTCGATTAGGATGAAACTTATAGGATTTCTTTATTATAAAATTACCTTCTATCTGAATCAAAAAATTTTGTAATATTTCTTTTATTTTTTAAAAACTTCCCCTTGAATTTTTTTTCAAAAATGAGTTTTTTGTCTCGTTCTAACTGTATATCCCCCCTTAAGCCTGTTCAACACACTGTGTGGAAATATAAAGTGTAACTATGGATCCAATACGTCAAAAATATCAACAAATCGTTTAATAGGCAAGCGGTTTAGGATAGAAAAAGTAGATGAAGAGAATTTCACAATGTTACTTCGAACCTAATGCATTGTTCAGCTTGAATTCTTTGTTTTTGAAGGTTTATCGGCTTCTGAGATCCATGCAAAGATGGTGAAAGTGTTAAAAGAGTCTTCTCCTTCATTTCCATCCGTTCAGCGATGGGTTTTAAAGTTTAAGCGTGGCTGTACAAGCGTTGAATATGTTAAAACATCGAGCTTGAGGATCTATTTAAACTAACAGTAAGAATGCTTTTGGTGCCACTCATAAGAATGAATGGTTTATATCAATAGCGTATCAATTTAGAATTAAAAAACCGATTTTGAGGACCGTTTTAAAACCTTTCAACAAACTTACAGAAATTCAATCCTATACTACATCCGTACGATTTTCATACGACCTGAACTATGAACCACAACGCCATGTTCCAAGGCTCATTCCATACGAAATCGATGATTATTGTTACATTGGTCGAGAAAAACATGCATCTTAAACACTTTCAATTGACATCACTTATCAATCGTGTATAGTTTTGTGTGATTGTGACTCGTCTCTGGATCCCGAGGTTCATGGTTCGATTTCCGATTACAACTTTTTTTTCTGTAACGAAAATGTTCATGCGATTGTCCTATGAACTGTTTTCCATTAGAGAATCGTATGAAATTTGCAATAATATCTTCTGGCAAATTTCCATACGATATTCCTATGAATTTTTCTGGATTTGTTTGCTCAGTGTACTGATAAGTGGAACGAACCCCTTTATTATGGTATAGTACTTGAAGTTCAGAAATACAATTTAAATAACACAATTAAAATTGAAAAAGTTATGCTGAAATTCTTTAACACAAATTAGCAAAGCATCAGTTATTCCAGCACATACTTAGGAGCGATGCACGACCACGACCCCTCACACGTGTCACAGGAAATGGCGTGTCAAGTGGAAGAAAAACACTACTGGGACACGCCCGAAAAGTGTTCTGGGTGATCAAAAATGTTGAAAAACGATCACACGCTGCGTGCCATACGGTCAAAAATTCAAAAAATTGTTCAGAGAAAAGTCTACGATGGAGGAGGAGAGGGTCTGAGATTTAAAAAAAAATAGGCGACGTGATTTATGAACAGACCCATTGCAAAACAGCATCGAAAATCTCCTCAAAAACAACATTCAACCGGGGGCAACCCCGGCGTTGTGGTAAACATCCATGCCTCTCACGCTAGTGCCACGAGTTCGAATCTCACCCCCGGACAAGTTACGAAGATACCCAAAAAGGTATTTGAATGACTATGACGGGAGATGAACCAGCTCAGGGATGAAAATCTCAATAATAGAGGGGAAAAACCACATTCATAGAAAAACTACATTCATAGGCAACAAGAACAAACACTGAGTGATAACACATAACATTCAACTGACTCAAAATGACGATTTGACCTACAAAAATATCACCAAACAATAGATGTGACCTATAAAATAAAAATTAAACCACAACAACACATGCATTGATTATAAAACAAGTGATGAAAATGATAGTAGTTACAAACAACGGAAACCCAGCAACAACGTTCACCACATAGCGTGGGTTAGGGGCTAAAAAGTTCGCGGCAACGCGAAAGCTGAATATGAGATAACATTACCAAGCCGACGGAAACGCAAACCCAACAACACATATATCAATTACACCCAGATGAACCCAAAATACTGGAACAAAAGACATCGAACGGTGCACAAGAGTGCACTGAAAAACGAAGTAGGAGTAACTAAGTAGTTAAGTGAAACATTTCTTCAGTGTATAAGATAGGAGAATGTATGAGAGTTATTGTTGAATTCAGGCAAAACCTTCCTAATAAGAAATTGTTTAATATATCTCTCCCCTTTATACGCAACACCATGCACGGCCACTAATCCTGCTTACTCACCACAAAGATTATACACTCCCGTTTCATTTAACTCAAAAATTAACTTTTAAAGTTAATTGTTGTTGAAAAATTTTTATTTTCATGCATCGTCAATGTTAAAAAATAACAAACATAATTTGCATAGCTATTTGAAGCGATTTTCCTGCCACCTGGTGGTGAATCCATCTATAAATCGCCAACCCACTGTTGGAATGAGCTATCGGAGATCAAAGTGAATGATTGAAACGCTTCCAATAGAAAACAACGACGTAGTCCGCATCAACAGAAAACAATCAATCTGTGAACACACACTCTTGAAAACAATGAATATTACGAGTAATTTAATTATTGTTGCACTAAAATACTTAAAGATTGAATGATAAATATGACTCGATTGTATGCTCATAAATAGAGCAAATTTGATGCATTGTTAAATCCTCACTTGAATACTAAACAATAAATACTTTCACATTTGAAATCAGGTTCCGGATGTTACTTTTACGACAGCTTCTAGAATATATTTGATAACCTCAAATCTAAGTCTTAGCCACTCGACCGAAAAGTGAGATTTGTAAGCCTGAAATAACAGGATCGTTGTCTTTGGTTTTTATAACAACATTAGACCAATTTTGAACGCAGTCGGGTTCAAGCGTCACTACAAGGTAAAAATTAAAATTTGTTCTCTCCCGTGATAGATTTTTAAACGAGTACTCCATGTTACTTTTGTTTGATTAAATTTGGTTACCAAATTTTGAACTTTTCTGATGCACTGAAAATTTATTTTCGTAAAATAGCTTCCACTCGCTTCGTAATATAGTTTCCAGTCGACACAGAACAAATGTCTCATATAATGTATAAAACATTAATATTGCTTTTTATCTGGTGAAATGCTATCATTACACCCTTTTGTATACTTTACGAAATGAATTTCGTGAAGACCACCCAACCCGGACTTTTATTCTTTCGAAATGTAAGAGTGTAAACACAATGCAACTGAACGTGAGATTTCACTAGCACTGCAACTTCTATCGCACGTTGTTAGTGCTGGGATGGGAGTGTATAAATTATTCATTTCAAAATAAAAATTAAAGCGCTGTCGACAGTAATAGCCTCATACTCACTAATCAAGTATCTTCTCACGAGTTACTACGCCCTAGTGAGATCAACCTCGGATTCAATATCAGCGCTATCCAAAAATATAAGTTCGAATCCCTTGTCAGAAACATTAAGAAAGGTTGGACAACCCGCGCTGTGGCTTTTTTTTCAATTACGTTTTCGATTCGATAAAGTAGATCTGTCTGTCATTCTGCAACCTCAGATAGACGATCTTTTTAAAGGCCAATGTCGACTTAAAAAGTAGTGAGGCTACGGATTTTTTTTTCAATATTACCGAGCGGAACTTTGACAATTAGTCTGCACATGCTCAAATCAGCTTCTCTTTCATTTGTATCACCGTCCCTTTTTTTCTCACGGAAAAGTTACTCAATTTTCCTAAAAAGTGGAACAACTCAAATTATGAGTTGTTCCACTTTTAACGAATATTGAGTAACTTTTTCGTGATAACAAGAGGGACGGTAATACAAATGAAAGAGAGGCTATTTTTAGCGTGCATTGAACAAAATGTCACCTTCACTTACAGAATAATCGAGCGGAATATTTTTCCGAATGTAAAAGTGACAGCTTTAGTTTGCGTGGAATCCTTACAAATTCCAATTTAATTTTTCGTTATTTTCAGGTAAATTCCTTTTCGCTTCTTCACTTTTCCGTTTCAGTAAACGGAATTTAACATGGGGTTGGGATAGAAAAATAAATTTCTTTCGAACAAGATTCCGACCTAAATTTGTAATTTAACCAAAATATTCGTAGTTCTTATTATTGTTTTCATACAATGCATGAATGTTTTTTTTCTGTGTCAACAAATGCTTTGTGCTTCTGACAGTTTGGCGTGTGCCATTAAATACGAAGGTAGCTTCATAAATGGTACAAATCAGTTTCGTTGCAGTAAAAAAGGAATAAATTTGCTAGTTCTACCTTCGATTTCGTAATATAAGCCTCAATTAATTTTCAGTGTGATAACTAGAACTAAATGCTTGACATTGAAACGGGCATCGGGGGTTCAAAACGGGGTTCGTTTTTGCGTTATTAGTAGCGGCATTTGTAAAATATCAATTTGTGTTCCTCAACTAATTTTTACGTCATGTAAGTTATCATTTTGAGTTTTTGCTAACTTTGCAGACAATCAACACACAGCAAACCATCGTTTTTGCTTATGACAAGCTAGCGGCTTGACAAAAACAACAACTACGTCGAACAGTTTAGGACTGCTTCGGATGCTTTTGACTGACTATCCCCACTACAAAACCGTCCACCATCGATACACCATTGACCATCGAAGTTACGCTCACCAAACGAGTTGCTGTTTCCCGAATAAAGGGTTTATTTGATTAAAACGGCACACCGAAAATCTTCTGAAATTTTTGAACCGTGAACAGACTACGTTAAATTTCGGACACTTTTCGTTCAGTGTAGATTTTGAATTATTTCACAGATGGCTGAAAAGTTTCACTTATATGACAGCTGAAACTTGTTGAGTGGCAATGAGCACACCTTCTTGTGGACATTCTTTGGCTCGTCCCACGAAAGCTGCCGTACCACGGTGAATGAAACATTGAAACTGTCCACGAACTGAATAAGAACACAAACGTTCAAGCAATTGCCGCGAATACAAGTGTAAGCATTTTTCTATTAATAAAAGTTTTCCACTCGAAAATATTTTTCCCAACGGGTAGTTCCTCTTTTCATCCGTTTTACTTCTAAAGTCCATACGATGTTTTCCATTGTCCTACAAAACCCCGTCAAAGCTCTCGACTTTATTTCATCGGTACAACATGTATACATTCTTATTAGATTCAGTAAAATGGCGTCGAATCAAGTGGAAGTGCGCAAACGCATTTTGTACGAACGGCACCAAAATCCGAATTTATCGGCACGTGATCTTGCCAAGAAACTGAAACTACCGAAGTACCGAGTACCGTGTTTTGTGTTTAGAAATTATTTGATCAGCGCTTGACTGTGGATTGGAAGGTTGGAAGTGTAACAAATCGAAAATTATGCAGCCGACAAATGAACAAGAAGGTGGTAGCCATTATTTTTATATTAAGAATAATTTAACTACTCAATTACTGAGGCTTTGAGATTTACATTCATTGTAACATGTCAGTAGTCGTTCAGTGATTCGATGTCTTTTACAGATGATTCAAAGCTCCTACATCTTACCAGAAAATCAATCAAACGTCACTCGAATAGTCCTTACCTGAAATGGAAAAGAAATATTTTATTAGAAATGTACGATAACATAAATACAGGTATTTAATATTCAGGGCTTACGCTAAAACATTCTCGACGGCAGCCATTACCTTAAAATTAAGAATTGAAATAACTCAGAACCTGTACTAGAAATTACAGGTTTCAAACTCTACACGCTAAGATAAAAATTCGGAAAAGTCGGTAAAAAATACCGAAAACCGCACAAATGTGCACATACTGAAATTATCGGTAAACATGGATTGCACAAATTTCGGTTTTATTGGAAAGCAGGAAAAGACGTTAAAAATTACCGATTCCGGTTCCTTTTACCGAAAGTGCATGCAACCCAATGAGAGCATTTTAAACCAAATATAAAGTTTACAAATTCAAATTACTAAAATAATAGGTAAAATGAAACGTGTTCTTTTGGTGAATTCTACCTATACTTCAGGTTTTGCTAACAAAACCTAAAGTATCGGTTAAATGAACCTTATTTCGGTAATCTTATCTTAGCGTGTAGTATTATTTTTCACGAAATAGGTAATCAGTGACTCAATAAGTGATTGCAACATGTAAACATGTTATTGCAATCTGCCAGACCTATTCTACACGACATTGATCAATATAAAGAATCGCCTTCACTTTGCACAGCAAACCTCTCGCAGTGTCACCTGCTATGCGGTTTTTGTGTTATGCCCCAGCCCGTTCGGTGTAATTTCTACCTGTCACTGTCGTTCCGGTATTATTTACGATATTTTGTCTGCGTTCAATAAGAATGGTTGAGGAAAGTGATAAGAGGTATAAGCTAAACCCGGAGTGCATGGCACACCTGACATTCATGAGTTCGCTGGATAAGCCCCTGTGGCCTCTCTGATGATAATTACCAAAAATTTGCCTTGCCAATTTATAAATTGTAATTATATATATTACAAATAGATTCTCCTCGAATCGATCCTTCCGCAGTCGATTTGTTCTTGAATCGATTTTTATCGATTTTAGCAGAATCGATTTTTGTGTGTAAAATGCCCATTGTTTCTGATGAAGTTCGATGTTTATTCACTAACAATCGAGATTTATAGATTTGAAATAAAGATGTAGGTTTGAGAGAGAAATAAGAGATAGGAAAAAAGACCTGGAGCAGCAATTCACTTTAACAGATGCTAGCCAAGTTAGTAAAGGTACGGAAACCCGGAATCAGCGGGTTTGATTCCCGCTCCGGTCTTGGAGACTTCTTTGGTTGGATATTTTTTTCAACTTCCCTGGGCATTATATATAATATCAAGTACTGGTAACGTCTGCATTAAAATAAATGGATTGTATTTAACGATTTCTCTTGCAATTATCCTGCCACCTGGTGGTGATTCACTTATGCCTCGTCAATCAAAGCAACCCTGTTTTCAAATAAAAAAAAATGTCAACATCATCAGTTGATTTGCAGTCAACAACTACTCTCGATGGTTTGTTTGTATTGCCAACTTCACCCCAGAGCGAAGAAGTTGGACATCGTGAGGCATTTCGTGTCCTCCGTATATAGCCACTCCAGCATTTACAACATCCTCTCCCTTCTGGAGAAAGGAGACAGCGCCGAACGGAAGTTCCAACCGCCCAAAAATGCAGCGCGACTTCATGATGGCTTTATCGTTCCACGCCTTGGACCGTGAAGGTGGTGGAACCGGTGTACTTCCTGAACATGATAGACATGTTACGCGGAAGCATCAGTCGAGACAGGCTGTGTCTGAGCAGCAGGCAATCACCCAGAAGGAGCGTGCAGGTGAAAAACATCTTTCCTGCGAAGCGTACCCTAGTGGTCATAATGGATGACGAGACCTACTTGACGCTAGACGACAACGACTGGCAGGTAACCGGGTACTTTATGTCCCCCGCCAAGGTTATGCAGTGGTGGAAGGAAATGTCAAAGCCACTGTTCTTTCCTCCGAGGCTTGCAGTGAACGGGGAGAAATACAGTACGAAGTGACTGCTGGAAGTTGCCGCCTTCATCGAGAAGTCTCACGTGAAGTTCACCTGTGGGACCCTCGAGAAACTGGGGACAAGTAGCCCGAAACTGAGTTTCTTGGCGAAACCCCTGGAGGGACATTGGACCAGCAGAAGTAAAAATAAACTAAGGCTGCCATAAATCCGCACAAGAGTTTTAGGGCATTTTTGTAGAAGGCCTAATGAACGTGAGATTTGAGGAAATTTGTTCCAATGAACTAACTTTATAGTTTTGCCAATGCCATTCGAAGCTCTCAATTAATAACCATGGAACAAAATAGTTAAACATTTCAAAGACAAATATAATTTACGATTCGATTTACGGTCGACGTCACATCAATATTTGATAGCGTGGCCTCTGGTCGCATGACATTTCGTCAGAAGGAAATCCTTTGAATGGCATTGCAACTAATTAAGTCGTATGATTTTACTCGAACCAAATACGGTGGAAAATGTGTTCTTCGAAGTGTTCTTTGAAGCACCTTCTAAGTTCTTAAATGAGAGCTTTCTTTGTCACCCCAAAGCATCCAATCGAATAACATCCAATTCAAAAGCAAAATCCTCTTCCGCACCGAATCAGAAACGGAACCATTAACCTTGAATCGAAAATCATAATCAGCCAGAAGCAAAAACGAAACCCAATCCAATAAGTTCAGAAATCACACAAGCGAATGACATTAAATCAACTTCCTTCGATGGCAATAACCGTTCCATCCACACGCACACCAACCAACCATTCATTATCTGATTCGCAGAAACAAACCCACCCGGCAGTCCTCACTTGTTTACGACTTTCGGAAATGAGCTTTATCCTCATTAAAGGTTGCGCCTCAACCCTCCCGGAGCCCCCTTCCCCGGCAGATTGATGCTTTCGGTGGCATTAGGCCCTGGCAAGTGTCTCCACTCTGCTTTTATAGTTTATTAATTTCCCATTTTCAATTTTCGGCTAAAATTGAATACCACCTTGCCAGTCGTGCCAGTTGTTATTATTGTTTACTTTTTATTGCCGACCATTTCGAGGGGGGCGAGCATTAATGCACGCGCGTTTAAGCTCCTACAATATGCGAAAAGATGAAAATCGACCAGGTAGGGTCGGCGAAGGAGACGGGCCGCGGGAGGATGAATCGTTTGGTAATTAATAACACCATTTGGTTTCGAACCGAAATGTCAAAATAGCACACAGAAAATCGTGCTTGCGGGTGAGTGGGTGGCGGGTGGCGGGTGGTGGGGGGTGGTAACACGGAATGAATCGCTTTACGACTCGCAGCAGCAGCAGCAGCAGCAGCAGTTGGTTCGATTCGGTCAAAGATGTAGATGACGATGATGATCAGTCGTGCGTTCTCAAATAAGGGACATGGAGATGAGCCTGATGCTAAGCTGCACATTGGAGCCAGCACATTCATACCGGCATGCATTGGAATCGACATGAAGCGAAGATGAGTTTGCCTTTACTTGATGATGAAGCCTTTGGTTCGGAGCAGCAAGACAGATGATGATGGAGAAGCATTTATGCACGCCTTCGAGAGATAGACGGTGCGGGATATGTGGGAAAATTTGATCGAAAACAAAGTAATAAGTAGAAGAGTAGCACGTCGAGAGGTGCCAATATTGTGAACTGATGTTCGGTTTCAGCTTGCAATGACGGACCGAAGGCAGCGGGAGGGATCTGACTTTTAAGAGAAGAGATAATTTTGGAATCATGCTTTCAATTTGTTGGTTTGAAGATGCAAAATTTAACTGACAGCTGCAGTCGATGAGATAACATACGCGAAAAGGTTAATTTAAAGGAGGTATTTGATGCTCGGTTGCATAATCCCAGCAAACGAAGGAACAAAGGTGTGCGTCATCGAAATATGATTAACACTGTAATGGTGGCTGCCCACCCAACAGTTATTTCCAAGCTCAATTACACAATAACCTAACCAATGGGCACTGCGCCAGAAAACTAATGATTCACATCTTCAGGCTAGCGTACATTTTAACACAGGTAGCTCTTTTAAATACATATATCTCATGCGGTTAATTTTCAATAGACAAATATGGTGTGGTTTCTTTATGAGAAATACCAAACTGAAACATGATCTCGCACTTGTGTCGATCATAAAGTAGCACCTCATTAGAGTTAACCACAAACCTGAAAGGGTTGGCATTCTATTGAAAATTGTTTGATTAACAGCATTGCCAGAGGTTAGCTAGGATAAAAGCAGCTTTGAAATAAAAGAAACTAGTGGGTTGTTTACTATCTTTCAGAACAATATCGAGCTATGGAATCATAATGAAAAAGTAGGGCTACTTTTCCCTTTTCATAACTAACCACCCTAATAGACCCTACAAATGGCCGTCATCATGGCAGTTTTGTTTCATCAGTTCGAATCTCGGAATCATCAGAAAAGGATTGGTAGGTATAGGCAGCATCAGAGATTTGACATGTCAAACGCTGGTTGGTTACTACGGAATTGTTGTGGCTTCTGAGATTCGCTCCGTCATCAATGCGAAGTGAAGACGTGAATCTGCTATTTTATATTTTTCTAAAGAAGTCTCAAGTACAAAACATAACCTTTTTTGAGGTGGATCTATTGAAAAATACAGAAACTGAGGAAAACGATAGGATTCGACGACTGTAAAGGACTTTTTTCTTGTCAGAAAAAGAACCATATGTCACGGTAAAAACTGCTTTTGAAAGTATGTACGCAGTTAAAAACCGCTGCAACTTCGCAATATTTGATAACTACACGCTCAGCTCTGTTTACCCACAATCCCCAAAAATTCACATTCTTATTTATGGGTAAAGGTGACGGAAAAAATACTCAAATATGGATAAGTAGTAACGCACCCATAAATGGGTATGTGAACCTTTTGCGATTGTGGGTATTCTTCACCCATATTTGGGTATACTGATCTTAGCGTGTAGATTTTTTTATGGCTGCATCCTGTTGTTTACCTCCAGGGATGCCATATTCACAGACATGTCTGTAAATTTGCAGACTTTTCATTTTTGTTGCAGACTTTTTCAACGATGCAGACATTAGCAGACATTTTATTTATGTTGCAGACTTTTACAGACATTTGAAATCGGAGATTTTCTCCGATGGTCAGGCAGAAACTTCTCAGAATTGGGAGCAAGCAGTTCAAGCAAGAAGAACCTTCAAAAATTCAGGACCTAATATAACCAAAGTTTAATATGATTATTTCCAGAATTACAGGACAGAAAGTCCCCAAAATTCAGGAAAGGACTTATCAGAGAACTGCAGGAAGAAGTTTAGGGAAGAGGATATCTTTGAAGTTTGGAACTTTTTAGAGGTTTTGGAATTCTTTCCAGAAATTCAAGATTGAACCTTCCAGAAGCTCAGGAAAAAAAAACTTTCCCGAATTTCAGACGGGAACTCACTAGGAAGGGCACTACCTTTATTTTTTTTAAATCAGGAAAAAAAATCCTCAGGTCGATACGTCATAGAAGTTGACGACAGAATTTCTCTGAAGTTCAGGAAATAACTTCCCAGAGGTTTCGGAAGAATCTGCTCAAAAGGTTAGTTGGAACTTCCCAGAAGTGCTAGGCAGGCATAAGAGAGGCTTTTTCAAAGCTCAGTGGAGAACATTTTAGAATTTCAAAATGATGATTTCTCAAAATTCAGAAAGAAACCTCTCTAATGATCAGAATGAAACATTCCAGGAACATTGGGTGCTCTTCCTTCTAATTTGAGCAAGAATTACACAATAGTTCCGCAACAAACTTCTACAAATTTCTGGATAATACTTTCCTAAAGTAAGTAAGAGGACTTCTCAGAAGTCGAGGAAGAAACATCAAGAACAAATTTAAAAAGAATTTTCCTAGACATTTTGGAGAAGACTTTCCCAAAGTTTCAATAATAATTTCCTCGCAGTTCAGGATGGAACCAATCAGAAGTTTGGAAAGAATAAGATCAGGAAAAAAATCCCCAAATTTCAGGAAGAAACTTACCATAGAGGGATAGGTTAAAGAGGATAAAGAAGGAATTTTTCAAAAAAATCTGGAAAGAACTCCGGGACAATAGAAAAACAAGAGGACTTCTTAGAAGTTCAGAAGAGACTTCCCAACAGTTTAGTTGGGACTACCCAGAAGTGCTAGATAGCTTATCTAGAGCTCCGAATCGCACATTCTAGCATTTCAGAATGAGAATTTCTCAAAGTTCAGAAAATCTTAGAAGTTCTGGTAGATACTTTTGAAAAAATCAGGAAGAAACTTTCCAGTAGTAAAGGGGGAACTTTCTAGTAGTTCAAGCAGGAATTTCTCAGAAATTTAGGAACAAATTTTCCCGAAGTTCAGGAGAATACTCCCTTGAAGTTCAGAAGAGAACATCTCGGAAGTTCAGAAAAGAACTTCGCAGAAGTTCAGGAAGAAAACTCTAACAACTTTAAGAACATTTACCAAGAAATTTTGGAGAATACTTTCCCAAAGTTATGTAGATATTTCCTTCTTAGTTCCGGATGGAACTTATCAGAAGTTTAGAAAGCAACTATGTTCAGGGAAAAACTAGCCAAATGTTTCTGGAAGGTAAGGTTGGGTTCTTAAAAGAGAATTTCGAAGAAAATAAGGAGTGACTGCCTATAAGTTCATGAGAAATTTGATTCTGAAGTTCAGGAGGAATCTTTCCAATGTTTTTAACAAAGAGCTTTTTGAGAAGATCAAGAGAGAGCTTCCTAGAAATTCACAGAGATAATCACTGACTAACCAAAGAAGCAATTTATACAAAAATCATCTCATATGACCATAATGTGATATTAATCACTCATGACAACCGAATTAAAATATGGTACACACCATCTGCTCCACCGTTCGCATCATACTAAGGAGGGCACACACTCATGCAGGAATTACAATTCCTTACTTTCCATCTCACCTCGTTTTGAAGATTTGATCAGTAAAGATAATTTCCCTGAAGTATAACAGAAAAGTATAACAAAATTTCAAGAAGTGTATCAATATATCCCCAAAGTTTTCGAGAATGCTTCAAAATTTCAAAGAATCTATGTATATAAAAATAAATTTCTGTCTGCCTGTCTGTCTGAACCTTATAGACTCGAAAACTACTGAACCGATCAGTGTGAAACTTTATATGGAGGGATTTTTGGGGCCGAGAAAGGTTCTTTTGACAGTAAGAGACCCTTCTCTTCCCTAAAAGGGGGGGATCCCAAACAAATTAAACTCAAATGTATAAATCTAAGATGACAGCCCCTCGACATAATCTACAAAAGAAATCCTTTTTAGTGTCATTGTAGTGTTTATTTTCACTAATGAACCTAAAATTATTGAATTGAACATTATTATTTATGTAACACAAAATTGACTATTTTTTTCATTGTAATTCAATGGTTATTGTTGAACAAAACAAAAGTCTGTTGAATTTATCAAAGGAAAAACAAAATTTTTGATTTTAAAATACAAAACTCGGAAGAACGTTAAGCACGGGGAAAAAACCATAGAAAATTGACACTTTTAAAAATATGCAAGCAATAGTGTAAGGTTGCAAACAATCCAAAAAATAGGTCGCAGAAATTTTTACATAATCACACATATAGCAAAAATTACTTAACTCGCTCTTTTATTACGTCTTTTCGTTGAAAAAAGTCTAATTAAAAAAAAAACTATATACAGACTTTTATAGACATTCCCAGACATTTGAAATGTTTATCACAGACATTTGAAAACATATCGCGGCATCCCCGTTTACCTCTATCTCTCAGCACTTGTGTAGTGGTTTAATTATTTCAAACAACATGTTTTTCAAAATGCACGGAGTTTCATCGGAACGATGTCGAAAAACTTGTACACAAATGGTGTACAGAACCCGGAATTTTGTTGAAGAAGTTGGAAAAATTGGGCGGTATGTGAAAGCTGTTGCAAACAGCGATCAGGGAAGTTCAGGTGAGGATAACTCGGTTAGAGGGTAGACCGAAATCGGTGATGCCAGAAAGTCCCGCTAACCCAATGACGTTTATATGAGGTCCGGGCCCTTCGTGACGTTTATATGAATTCTGGTAGCTTGTTTGTGTTAGGAATAACACAAATTGTAAACATTGCTGAGCAAGCTCGTGGTGACGTCACACTACCATAGCATTTCTGAAACGTGCATGAAATTGATGGAAATGATCAATTTAAAACGTCTGTTGAGTTTATCGCTGAATTAAACTGACTCATAAGCTTCTGATAGCTTACCTTCCCGGAAAGATTCTCGATATTTTGAAATGCAAAAATGTGTTTTTGTATACAGAACAAAATGTAAACCATACACACCCAGATTATTTTACAGAAATGTGAAACTTTTACCGAATTTTCAACAGCTGAACGTTCGGTAATCCAATTTTACGGATTTCGGAAAAAAATTTACCGAAATCCGATAAATTTTTTACAGATTTTCTGTAAAATTTCAACGAAATCCATAAATCGGATTACCGAACGTTCAGCTGTTGAGAATTCGGTAAAACTTTACAGACTTCTGTAAAAAAATCAAAGTGTGTACTCTGCTTCGCTCTATTCTATGTAGTAGGGTATGTGTCCCTTGACTCAGCCTATTATGCAACCAGCGATCACATTTTTCATTATAACTCATAAAGTTTTTAAGCTGTAAGCGAAATTCAACTAGTTATACACTTGCAAAGATAAGTTTGATATGACATTTGGTAGCATGTATCACTAAAAGTTACACAACTATTTTTATAATGCCATAAACTTTCGAGGGATGTGGATTTAATGTCGGTCTATAGGCATCAAATTGGGTCTATTCGTGGATGCAACTTCGTCCCATTCGATGGATTTATTACTAAATGCAGTCTTTGTACGGTTTTTTTTTTTCTAATTTTATGAATTAAGGCATTTTAAGCTGTACTAGATTAACTTAATACAACATTTCATTACACAAACTAAAGTAAAACTGCCTAAAAACACTTAAATGATGTTCATATATGATTTATCAGCCATTCAAGAATGAAAACATTATAATTCACTATACAATTATTTTGTCTCTTCGATTTGTGTTGAGATGCGTCATTTGAATATAAACAACCATAAATTCATGCATTTCCACTTGAAATTTTACCAATAACAACCTTTTTACTACGTTATTGATACAACAGGCCATAGTTGTGAACATACGAAAAAATATGTACCCAACATTGGGTCTACGATTTTCTTGTAAAATCATTGTTATTTTAGCCATGTGAACAGTTAGTTTGTAACGTGTAACTATGTTCTGCACATCCAGACTGCATTACTTGCTTTATCGATTCAATTAAGCCAAATTTAGATCACTTGAAATCGTGTCGATCATCTGTTCAGCATAACCAGTGAAATCATGATGCCCCAAAAGTTCAAGAAACCGAAAATTACGCGGAGGTGAACAACTTTAAGTTGATTAATATTGACTCAATTGCTTTGGATTACATCTATCATGCTCATAGCAACATGATTTCATTGATTATCGCTAAATTAATGACACATTTGGTACAAAGGCCGAATGAAGGAGCTAGGCTAACATTACATCCCCTTACCCTACTTTCAATTGTTATAATAAACCAAAACATGTGGATCACTTGGTTGTTAGAACATGAACAAAACCATTACCCTACGAACTCAAGCAAAAAGTGGAAAAATTATTATAAATAAACAAAGTGTTGATTCTTTATGGAAGTAGAATATATACAAGGATATTGACGTCACCATTTCAATGATTTTCTTTGCGAAACATAAACATTACCATGCGACACTAATATCACTACAAGTTCATCAGCCGGACCTGCTATAAACGACATTGCTGCCAACCCTCGTTTGGATAAACGTATAATGAAGGCATTCGAGCACAAAAACGAGGTTTCAAGGCGGAATGTGGACAGAAAGGTTGGCTCTTCGAAGTCCAATGTTCATCGTGACAAAAAACGTTTGAATCCTTGAACCTATAAAAGGAGATGCAGCCGAAACGGAGTCTTAAACAAGGAGCAAACCGAAACCTCTTCAAGTGATGTTAACAGTATATCTAATGAAAATTGAATTTCGAACACTTGTGTATTATTTATACTGAAAACTTTGTGTGTCCATACTTTCTGAGGTTCTTTAGTGCAAATACTATATATCCCCATTGATATTTGAGAGATGGCACTTTTTGCGAGCATTCCATTTGGTTTTAAGTATAAGCTGAGAATTAAGTTTCAACTGTATGCAAAGTGTCATGTATCTCAGCACGAAAGCTCCACAGAACATAATTTGAGCCAAATGTGAACGTCTAAGGTCCTTTCTCAAATAAAAGCCAGAATTAAGATCGCTTTGATCCCTTTGGAGTGGGTTTAGATCCGCAATCGAAAAGTTTTTTTTTTGTAGCACTGAGTACATCCAAGGATTTTCGAAACAAATATTTTTGCTGTCTACTTCACACACACAGTTTTTGTGTACATCAAGTAGATAGCAAAAATAGTAACTGGCACATTTGAAGAGTCCTCATGCCTAATGGGCCTTACACCCAGTACCTCTAATTATATATTGAATTATTTTTTTTCCGTCGTCCTATTTCCTCACATGGTGACAATCACTGACGCCAGGGAGACGACTCCACCACCTGGACCCTACCTATCGACTCATGAATATGAACCGGGATCGACGGCTTTACTTCCCTTCCGAAGGAAGATTTTTCCGCCTCAAAAAAAAACCACCGCCGTCGACTGGGATTGAACCCCGACCCACTGGAGTGCCAAGTAGCAGTCACGCTTACCACTACACCACAGACGCCAGCTAAATTATTTAGTTATAAATTTACAAAATAAGAGAAATTGAGCATTCAAAATACGAAAATATCATTACTTTCGTATTTTTCTAAATAATATCATAACGGTTAGTGTGGTCTTGTATAAGCGAAAATTTTATCAATTACAGATACAAATTGATGAAGAAAATCTATCAAAAATCAACTAAAAAATCAATCAAAGTTGTAACAAAAAGTTGTCAGATAAACAAAGTTATTTTTCCTTTTTTTCTTTTATTAGGACCAATTGCAAAGTACGTAAGTAGTTAACTAATTGAAAACACAAATATTTTCTAAACTTTACTTGCGACCCAACTTGAACCAAATCAAATCAACAGTAAGGATGCTGTTAGGGCAACTTATAAAGTATGATGGTGGTTTTTCATTGAAAAAACCAGGTAATTTTTAATACGCTTGAGCGCTGATTTATATCAAATTATACCAACAATAAGAACTCGAATAGGAGCGAATAACTTGATCGCTGGCTATGGTATTTAAGAGGTAAAATATCAAATTGAGGTAAGACAATACCAAAATAGTACCTCCCCGATATTTCCAGGTATCCCAAATAACAGAATCTTAATTAGGTATTCATATGTTATTTTCTCCAGCTCGGGTAAACTGTTTGGGTTCAATCACAAAAAGTGACAGTATTTTGCTTTATTAAGAAGACGCTTAATATACGCTTTAGGCATATTTAAACCAACAGTATGGATGCTGTAAGTGTTTTTTTAGCACTTTTTTTTTAACTTGAGACTTGAGAAAGGCCATTGAAAACCTCAGAGATGCCAAACAATTGCTCCGGGTAACGTGGTAAGTACTTCATATCGTGATGGACACCCTGGTACTCCACAGGCTTACAATTTTCCCAAGTGGCACCGAAACCTAAAAATTTAAGTTTTAATTATCATATTTAATGCTGTTGATCTTCAACAGTATGTTTTGACTAGATATGTCATGAAGGTGTACAATTGTAATTGTTTTGTCATACATGTGTTTAATGTTTTTCCTTTAATACAAATTTGTTAACATCTCTTGTTTACATATCTTGTTTCCATAATTTGTTGCAACACCAGTCTTCGTATTTTAAGAAACAAACATATGCGAGAGAGGTCAAACGTCTACAAAACTAGTCAAGAATATTCTATTGGTGGACTCCGTATTGAACTCGTTTCTCACTGAAACATTCAAGAACGTTCAATTATGCAAGAATGACGAAATATTTTGAGTGCCTAATATGTAGATATGGTCGAGTGGTAAAAACACCCATTTAGCTAGGAGTTCATAGTATGAACCTGGTACAACGTCTTTTAGTTACCGACGAAAAGCTGTTCAACTTAAGTTTTAAAATTGTTTGTTAACGACAATCGTTGGGCATAAATAAAGTTTCATAGGCTAAACCTTCTGCGCTTTTTTTTCTTCTATTGTAGTACCCGAAAAAATAAATAAAAGATAAATATCGGGTGAAAGCGAGAAATACTCATGTTGGAGCGTCAACTTTGACGCCAGCTGTAGTCCAAACCACTTAATGAAAACAGTTCAAATTTTTCCACATTAATCTCTGTATTGTTTTAAGCCATGGAGAAATTTTTAATATCCTACCTCAATTTTTCACAGAAATAGGGATTTTTGAAATTGTTATGTCAAAAATGACTTTTTTCACATATGTTATGATAACTTCAAACTTATAAACTGCATCAACATAAAATTTTGAGCACATAAAGTGTATACATAAGTTATAGTTTTGTCAAAATTTCAGCCAAATATGTTGATAATTGACAAAGTTACAGAAGGTTGAGCAATGATGGCTTGGTGTACAAGCTCAAGCGATACAATCTTCCAATCTTCCTGGTGAAGATTATTAAAAATTAACGCTCTCTGACAGGACATTCCGTGTTTCGTTGCATGGTGCAGTTTCCGGTAGTCAGGGGGTCTCCGCCGGTGTTCCGCAGGGAAGTATGTTGGGTCCACTTACTGTTCCAATCTATTCCACCTCGGATATACCCCCGCTCCCTGAAAATGGATCTCTGTCGAATTTGTTCGCCGATGATACCGCAGTCGTCCACAATGGTAGGGTAATAAGAGCGCTTGCCGCGAAACTGCAGCAAGCCCATGAATGTTCTGTCAGAATACTTCACTGAATGGAAGATTTGTATCAACGCCAGCGAAAACCCAGGTCATCCTGTTTCCACATTCTGATTCTCCCAGACTTGTCCCGCCTGAGGTTGTAAAATAAGCCTGAACAACACAACCCGGTTGGAATGGACCAAATCAGCTGTCTATCTTGGTGTCACTCTAGACAGCAAGCTTATTTTCAGGGATCAGGTTGACAAAACTTGTCACAAAATGTAATACTCTGTTGAAACTTCTGTACCCGATTGATCAACAGAAGGTCTACGTTATCCCTTAAAAATAAGCTTGCTGTCTACAAACAAATCATACTTCCCGGTCATCGAGGTAGCCGCAATGCCAATCTGGGAGGAGGTTGTGCACGAACACATCTCCTGAAACCTGAGAGTACAAAACAAGTTCCTCAGGATGACAATGAACACCCCCCTCCGAGGAACCAAGAACATCTGAGGTCCACCGTCTGGCCGGGAATAAAAATGTACTCGACGAGTCGCTGGTGAGGTCTATCAATCGGTACAGGGCACGCTGCCTGACGTCGAGATCACCGGATCATCCGGAATCTGGTTCCACCACCCCTAGGATTTTCAAATTGTGGTTTAGTTGTAGATTAGGTAGGTTATTCAAATTTTGACAAACAATGCCCCAAGGGCTGAACAGAAAAAAAAAAAAAAAAAAATTGTTAAAACACAAAAACACACTTAACACATAAAACACATAACACATTAATCAAAGCTGAAGAGCCCATTGGAGCTAAAACTCTTAAAGGTTATAAAATAGTATGTTATGACAAAGAATTGAGATAAAAACAAATTAAGTAAAAAAAAAAAAAAAAAAGAAAGGTTGAGCAACGCGTATTTTGGAAGCAACATTTTGCTCGGCTTTTTTTTTTGCTACTGAGTGTATTTTAGGAAACTCACATATGCGAGGTAGGTCAACCGTTTACAAAAATAGTCAAGAATGTTTTATTATGGTTTAATTATGGTTAGTTTCAAGGAATTCTGACTATTCTATATCTAATATGTCGATACGATCGAGTGGCAAGAACGCCGATTGAGTAAGCTTGGAGTTCATAGTATGAACCTATATTCGAAGTATGCATACAGAGTCCTCTCGCAAACGAGCTGTCCTTTCGACTCCATTTTTATTACATTCGCTAAACTGATGATAAAACTTATACATTGTAAACAAAACAACTTGTAATTTTATCGTGCACACCCTTTATACCATTTTTTACATTTTTTTACTGTTCTCTAAATATAAGGAGCCAGCAAGAGGAGCTTAGCAAGAACCGTGAGCTGCTTATTTTACATTTGCTGCACTGTAGCATGTCTTGTTACTTTCAAGCAACTTTTCTGGGAATCGAGAGAATGCAATATTGTTTAAACCAGTTCCGTAGAACTTTGAGCATGTTGGTGAATCATGTCCAAGTCTCTCCAAGTTATATTATGATGAAACATTACAACGAAACACAACAAAAAACAGAAACAAGCAACCCAACAATTTCCTCGCTCCAAGTGGTTGAACACGTTAAAATTCGGACACATACAGATTGCAATAACTACCCAACAATCTATCCGAATTGCAACTAAGAAGAAGTAGGAATGGACAATAGAGAATGCATTGAAGCTAAGACGTCTTACGAAAGGGTGGATCAATAATTACTGCTACACTTGATATGAAAAATTCTTTTTGGATGAGTTTTTGACATTTGTGATTGACGCCCTCCATCAGAGCCTTTACAGTCGTTTCCGGAACGTTTTTCTCAGTTTTTCCCACTTCCTGGCCATTTCCTTTCCTTTCTTTGCCTCTCCTTTGGTGTTCCAAAGATTGTGTTTAAATAGGCTTCGGTTAAACTGAATTCAGGACAATTCGGTGAGTTCATGTCTCTCGGTACAAAAACTACATAATTAGCCGCATATTCACCACTCCTGTTCAGCTTAGGAGTAGTGACATGAAGCATATTCGGTCTAACACAACGAGTTTTGATCGAGATGTCTCAAAATTTCAAATCTCTGCCATTTATTTGAAGCACTCAGTTCTGAAAATTTCACCGTTTATTGTGCTTTTGGTCATGAATGGTGTACTTTGCAATGAGCAATCAGCGCTTTTTTGGTTTTTATAGGCATTGTTCCCGGTTTTCGTCAAGTGCCTTGCTTGTGAACCACTGTTATTCACTGGAACATTTGTAGGTCGTTTAAGATGGTCGAATGATATTCATTAGTTATTATGATATATTCATCAGTTATAGAAATTTTACATGTAAATTTAGACCAAATATTGTCTACATCAGTTCAGTCGGTTCAAAAATTAACGCTTTCGTTGGCTTGTAATTGAAGTAGGGAAATTGTACGTGTCTGTTAGGGACATTATTAGATTTTTTATGAAGTCGTTCGATTATTGATCTTTTGAATATTTAAAAAAAAATCATTTGGAATCTTTCAAGAAAGGGTAGCAAAGATTTAAAAATTTCAATTAGTTATATCTTTTACATCACAAATTCCTGGTAAACTGGGAAAAGAGTAACTTAGATTTTAAACTAGTTTTCTAAATATTGTTATGAATTTTGAAGCGGAACTTCAAGTCAAATTTTCAGCATCATATACTTTAAATCAAGTCAGTAAAATTTTGAAGCACAAAGCTAATTGAAACGAAAATTACCCGAACTTATACACACTACCAAAAAGTCATGTAAATGTCGGTGCCCCAAGACTGACGTAAACCACAAGACTCAGTCCAAAGAGTCAATAAACGCTAGGTGGCTAGGAGAAGGAACTCAAACGAAATCATTTGTTTAGATCTAAACAAATGAATCCGCCACCTTGACAGGCAAAATAATGCGTGCCTGATCGTGCTCACGTACTACTCATTGCTTATGGTGGTTCTAGCAGTTAAATTTGTACACACTCGATTTTGTTGCTAAAATGGGGAAGAAACTCTCAACTTTTGGGTTTATTTTTATACAAAACATCTGATTTTTACTCAAATTTCGAGCTGCTATATCCAAGCCCTTCGCTCAATTTTAAATATTTCTATTTAATTTTTACAACCTGCCGTACCCTGACGGAACTGTCCACACTTTTTCTTCATATCTTTCATTTCTAGCAAACATTACTGTCCACTCTTGGGGCCTTATGATGAGCGCCCATAACTTCTACATCACTTTCACAACAATTATTTTTTCTTAACCAACCTACATGAAAATACCAACCGGATCAAAGCAACACCGGCGTAGAAAACAAATTTCTGTATGTGGACAATATGCTAACATTCCATGGATAAATCAATTAAAAACAAAACAAATATTTGTTTTCCCTTCATTGCCTTATATGGAAAATTTCAGATTTCATCACTCATTTTTTAGTTTAACTATCGACCACCAGAGGCTAACCGCTCGCTTAATTTCTGTCGAAAACGCATATTGAATACATAAGAGTATTGATAGACATGACCAGTGGTGGTAAATATGCATTTTTCGTAAAACAGTGGAAGCCTGCATACCATCAACAGTTTATAGGTACAGTTAAATGGCACGAGAAGGATAGAACAGAAGGATGAAAAAAATGTCGCCCTAATTTTGACTATTGCATACAATGTTAAAAAATGAGTGTGACTCTATTAAAGCACTTGATATAAAAACGCACTTATTTGGTAATCTTTGATTATGAATTGGTAGTATCCATTCTAATAATTTGATTACATATAGTAAACGAAATTGTAGGTGACATAAATCTATGTTACAACTTATACATATCACTAAATGGTAGTAGCAGCAGAAATGTTTCGTCACCTGTACAAAATAATACAAGAATATCATGACATTTTCTTCCATGCTGGTTCATTTCTGCATATGTCCATTTTGGCGTAGTAAAATATGTATAATTTTAAGGTAATAATATCAAAATACAGTACAACCAGCATCTTCAAATGACATTAGAGCTATTCAGGTACATCTTCAAGTCGTTCTTGTTGGTTTGAAAAATCTTGATGCTGCGAAAGGTGCGGGACCCGATGGAATCCCTCCAGCATTTATGGAAAATGTTTCATTTGAACTAACTTCACCTTAATTTTGTTTATTCAATTTGTCAATTGATTCAGGTCAGTTTGGAAAAATTTGGAAAAACTTATGCCTAATTCCTATTTATAAGTCAGGAAAAAAATCCAATATTCGCAATTACCATGGAATTGTTATTATGTCTAGCATAAAGTTTTGAGTTACCGCGAATAGAAAACGGTTTAGCCAAATAGAAAATGGTATAACAAATTCGCAGAACGGTTTTTTCAAAGGACGCTTAACTTCCACAAACTTGTTAATATTCGTGAACTATTCATGGACAACGGCAACCAAATCGAAGCACTGTACACTGATTTTAGCAAGGCCTTTCACCATATTGACATTCCTCTGTTCCTCTACAAGTTAGGGCCTGTTCATAAACCACGTAACCATGTAAATCTCAGACCCCCTCTCTCCCTCGTAGACTTTTCTCCATACATTTTTTTTTTTGAAATTTTGAATGGAGCGTAGACTTTGAAATTTAAAAAAAAACGAAAATCGTTCTTAACATAAAGCCTGTCCACGTTAAATTTTGAACACTTTTCTTTTGGTGTAGATTTTGAATTATTTCACGGATCGCTGAAACGTTTCACTGATATGACAGCTGAAAGTTTCCACTTTATTTCGTATCTGAGGATACCGTACGAAGCCTGATTGGCGGGTGTGCCACAGAAAGTTCGAGAATTTTACAGAAAGATGGATCTTAATCAACTGTTTCTAATGTAGATATAACTCTTTTATTGTGAAATAAACAATCGGTTCTGTTGAACTTGTGTGGTGCCAAAAGCTAATATTGGCAACTCTGTTAGTAATACTTGTTATGCCTCAATGTTATTTTGTTATACCTTATACCGAACGGAAGCAAACACTTCATGCTTTACTTTCGAGAGAAGTACACTCGATTGCGTGTATCAAATAATCGCCTCTTTCGTTCTCCTGCAGTGGTACGGGTAAGAAGTATTTGGCAACGCAGGACATGTTGGGTGATTCCTCGCTTCTGGGAGTTTCACAGAACTATGTGTATTTTTTTTCCTGCTATTAGTTTGATGTTCGAAATTTAACCTGGACAAGGTTTAAAAACGTGTAAAATCGCCTACAATTGAAGTTGGGCTTAATGATGTTCATGACGCTTACACAGAGGTAAACGGCTTTGGCAATCATAATATTCAGACTTCAGTCTGTTTTCCAAAGCTGTATTAATTTTCATTTATTGTCAACACAAATATTTCAGAATACATACAAATGAACTCAAAGTTAAGACATTTGAAAATTTAAGTCTTTTTTTAAGAAAATTTAAGCAACCGCATCTGAAGACGGATCACGACTTTTATGAGTATGTTAATTCAAGAGTTTATTTCTCTGAAATAACCCATTGTCAGAAAAGTCATCAGCTACACGCTAAGGTGAGAATACCTAAAACTAGGAATTCATCTTACCTTAAATTAGGTATTGTTGACGATACCCAAAATATCGTTAAAATTAAACGATAATAAACAGTAATTTTTACTGATGTTTGAGTTATGTTCATTTTCCAATACTGGACGTTATTATTTACCCAAAATAGAAAGAAATTTTTCGTCACTGTCGTTGTAGGTTTTAATTGAGAACGTAATTATTTTTCTTATTAATCCTAAAATAACTTGTTTATTCATGCCTCAATATTTGATACAATAACTTTTGCATTCTTTTTTGATTCTAACTCCGACGGATTCTTGTGAATAAATGCGAATCCCGAGATGCAAGCTTCCCTCCGGAGTGAAACAATAAACGTGTCAAAATGTCGGGTCGATGCAGAAAAAATATTTCTGTAATAGAGAAATCCACTTAACACAAAAATGGGGTTAAACGTCGTAGATCGAGTTCTTGAAAATGATTTTTCAAGCTGTTTAATCATAGTAATTGGTTATAAAAAGAGTAGAAATCGTTGATAATGACGATACCAACAATTTCCATACAGTTTAAAAAATAGCCAGAAAATTAAAATCACTTTCAGTTTTAGATACTAGAGGGTGTACGGAATCAAATTGCAACATACACAAATATTCAACAAAACTCGCCCGTTCAACCAATCATCTTCAAACTTTCAGAGAGTAAATTAAAACATGTTATGAATATTTTCCCATGTTTGTTTTAGTCAATTTCAATTCCATATCCAGATGCACGAACCTTCTTCGTTACACTAATCATACGGTCCTGTACAACATTTTGACCAACTTTTTTTTGCGTGGCAAGCCAATTTTTCTTCATATCTTCCTTCGATTTCACTTCCTTAGGATGCTTCCGAAGTGTCTGCTTCATGATGGCCCAGTACTTTTAAATTGGCCGCAGTTTCGGGGCGTTCGGGGGGTTGAGATGCTCCGGCACGAAATTGACCTCCTTAGCCTTGTACCACTCCAAAACCTCTTTCGAATAATGGCACGAGGCTAAATCCGGCCAGAAAATCGTAGGACCATCGTGTGACCTCAAAAGAGGAAGCAGACGCTGGCCAAATCATATATTTTTTTGACATCTTCTGCTTTCTGACGTCCTCAGGGACATTTATGATGAGCAGTTAAAAACCTGGACGTGTGTAGTTTTTCACGTGTTTTTGCAACTTGCACGAAAGTTTTGCTTAGATTCAGTTTCTTAGAACAGTTCTCGAATTGAACTGTTGGGATTCCTCTTGAAAGCTTGAACTACCCGCTTGTGATCCTTAACACTACACAGAGAAACCAAACTATCCAAAATTAAGTGATTTTCACTCAACTTGACAGCAAAGTAAAACCAGTCATAATTAAGTTTTGATTGTTATTTTTGTATTCTCCCCAGCGCGAAAGTAACGATCTTTGATGAAGTTTTTTCAGAAGCAGATAATTTATCATCTCCACGCGAAGCGCTAGGAGCGGACAGTAATTTTATTGCTAGAACACAAAGACATGAAGAGAAAGTGTATTGATAGGTCCGTAAA
Source organism: Aedes japonicus (assembly GCA_034211315.2). Lineage (NCBI taxonomy): Eukaryota > Metazoa > Arthropoda > Insecta > Diptera > Culicidae > Aedes > Aedes japonicus. The sequence goes on from JASCZW010003763.1 coordinate 40,784, forward strand.
GCAATTTCTCACCCGTGCTAGGCAGTATTAGGATACAGACAAATCGCTAGAACTAGAAACAAGCAATAGGTAGTATAAGAGCACGATCGGTTGCATAACCTTTTTGTCAGTCAAGGATTTCCCCCTTGCCTATCCTGCATGGGGTAGTATGACAAAGGGTTATGTGCCTGATCGGATACTACCGTTCAAATGCCCTCCGCTCGTTTTCCAATCTTGTATCTTTCATTTTCAAAGCCTGCCGTTGCTTTACGGACCTATCAATACACTTTCTCTTCATGTCTTTGTGTTCTAGCAATAAAATTACTGTCCGCTCTAGCGCTTCGCATGGAGATAGTGGATTATCTGCTTCTGAAAAAAGCTTCATCATAATTAAGTTATTTGCAAAGTATCCAGTTTTGAGTATTTCGAAAAGACTCAGTGCTGAGTGAAATGAACTGTTTGTGTTACAGTGAATCTACAGTAAAAATAATCCAAAATTGAGTTTTTTTTTTGGAAAATATTATTCGAGAATTTGATTTAGTGAACTTTCTTAAGCTAAATTCAATAAACGAAATCTAAAAATGCAAATCAAACCAAATGTGTTTTATTTATTGGTACATTCTCGAGTACATTTAAACATTCCATTGGTAATTTGATCAAATCCACTAAAAGTTCATATTGAAACGAGTTCTTTTCGTTTGTCATGAAACGATTTACTAGCGACATGGCATGCAAGAATGATAGAGGAAAGCCATGAAAGAAACTTCTGGACCTTATTTTCAGGAAGTGACTCATCATATCGAAGTTCCGTGATCATCTCCATGAACTTTGCTGAAATACTGGGTTTCACTAATAAGTTCTCCATCCCTCCAAAACCACTAGAATTAGAAAAAGCAATCGAATAAGTGAAATAATTACACTTACCGATAAATTTTTGTAACGGGGTTTCCAAATCCAGAATTTTACTCAATTGATCCATATCCATATCCATGAAGCGCGTAAAATTTTAAACTGAAACACGAATTTGCTTCCGCCTCACAGCACCATTTTTCATTAAATGGCGATCAAAAATTTTCAGCCAAAGCAAAGTGGCAGCCCAACACTCCGATTTGGATTGTTTCATGGAAGGCGCCTCGCACGTATACTGAAAACATACTACTCTTAAAATACCTTGCTTTGCGTAAAATTGACTTTTTCAATTTAACTTTAAGAATGAGTTAAAGCTACCTACCGGTGAGAACAAAATTATATCCAAAATACTAGTCCTATTAGAGTACTTGGTTTTGGGTACTATCACACTTCATTTTGGATAGTTTGGTTTTCTCCGTGTATACTAGAGATCCATTTTGCCACTTTTTTCTTTCCGATCGATGGTCAAACGTTCATGGTACCAATTTAAAACACGAGACACCGTAGATTGTACCATTCCCAGCTTCCTGCTGATGGCACGATGAGAAAAATCTGGATTTTCGAGGTACGTGCGCAAAATCTTTGCGCCACTGCTGTTCTTCCAACTCTAGCTTCATAACGGTTGCACATCTCCTGGTGAAACTTGCACAGCTGGCCCACAGGGATCCAGGGCGCACACACGCACACACACGCACACACGCACACACACACACACACACACACACACACACACACGCACGCATTTTTTTTACGCGCATTTTTT
>JASCZW010003764.1:0-29622 GCA_034211315.2 Aedes japonicus
ACACCTGTCAGATCAACATAGAATACAAAAACTAATACTTCATTCTCCATCGAACTTCACTCCTATTTACATCTCGCTGCGAGATATCACCAATACAAACGTTTCAATTTATACGTGAACCTACACGTTTACACTGCCCAAGTAACAATTTCAGTTCTATTCCAGCCGTATAGCGCTCCTCCCGGCTTTGTTGATGAAACTACATTGAAAACTGTTTTGTCCACCAACACCTCCTCTATGCATCTTTAAAGCCGAAATGTGTACAAAGTGGCCCACTCTTTAGACGGTTGTGAGAACAAATTAATAAAACCTTTCCAAGACCATAAAGATTTTGAAAATGTTCTAGTGAATGATGTTATTATTAGAGATAATGCCGAATGGCCACAGCTGTCAAAATTCACGGCGATATCGTGGTTTGTTTTTGTTGTTCTGCTTTGTTCGATTCTCTGCTCTTCTGATTCATTCGACAGTAAATAATGGCTAAGAAAAAAGCTCAAGTGTTGCGGAAAATTATGTTTGAAAGCAAAATATATAAAACAAATTGAGTTTTTTTGTTTAGCATATCATGCTCCAAATCATATGCGCATTTAATTGTATGGTGAATATTGGCATGATAAGAGCTGAAAATTAATGCGCCTCGGAAATTATGCGAGTTTACAACATCAAAAACAAAATTTAAAGAAATATATTCGATAAATTAACCAAAAACGTCTGAAAATTGATGGAATTCAATAAGGTTATCTGAACGAATACCGAAATTTGCCTTAGATCTACAGTTCAATTGTATGACATTTAAAATTTAGTGTTTTTTTTTCCACATTTCAATTATTTCATTCATTCCAATATGGCGATTGCAAGCAATCACAGTTTTAGCAATGGTTACTATAAAACTATCTGGTCGCTTGGAAGCTTTTCAAATTGCCAATTAGCCGTTTAATGCATTTACTGGAAGAAAAATGGTTTTAAAATGCTTTTTCAACTGACCATAATAAGATAATATGAATGAGTCCTAAAACGGTATTTAAAAACAGCATTTTATGATTTTACAAAGTCAAAATAAAAACTTTGATAGGGATAAAATTTTAGAAGTTAAGGTTTTAAGATTGTTGAAAAAAAGCTGTTTAGGTTCTTATAAACCTGACTAAAATTTGAAACCTATTGGCATCTCTTGCTGCCATAATAAAACCGAATTGATTTCTGGTGGCTTTCATAAAACTTTAATAAAACTTAGTAAAGCTGAATGGTTTTGGCAATGTTACTTGGGTGAGGTTGCTTTTTACGCAGGAATGAGTGCGCTGAAAAAAAATCCTTAAAAACAACTGAGTAGCTCCTAGAATTCACGTACAAACCCGTAATTTACGAAAACCTCGTAAAAAGCAACAAAAGTGATTATTTAAACGCGTTAATGACAAAATCTAAGTGAACAGTATCTCCTCGCGTGAATTCTGAACACCACGTAAACAAAAACTCGCATAATGACAATCGTTTTTCGCATAATTTTTCAAAAAGTCCTAAATAACAATGAGAGATTCGCTCCTCTCTCGTCCTTTTTTGTTAATTAAGACGCCATTATAAAATTTTCCAACGGTTTCTCCTTCCAACTCGATGGATGGTGTTGTTGTTTTCTATTATGATATTTCCATGCAAAGTGAAAATTTAATTTAAATGATTTTTTTACTTTCCCGAAAAAATTTCGTACATTTTTTATTTTAAAAACCTGTTGGAATTCAAGACGAATCAAATGAAAAAGAAATCAAGTAATTCCATTGAGTCGTTCGTGAGTTATGCTGTCACGAACGGACAGCATTTCATTTTATATATATATAGATATATATATATATCATATATATATATATATATATATATATATATATAGCAATATATATATATATATATATATATATATATATATATATATATATATATATATATATATATATATATATATATATATATATATATATATATATATATATATATATATATATATATATATATATATATATATATATATATATATAAACAGTCGGAGGACCGGGTGTAGAATAAAAAAACAATTTATTCACTCATTACTTAAAGTAAGATACAATTAATTCACGAACAAAGTCACTGATTAACTATCTAGAATGGGAACTGAACACTAACTGACTCTACTTGATTGATTGGGCCTTACTTAATAGCTAAAACTTGATGATACTGCAATTTGGGGGCCAATGGTCTCTGCATGGCACGATGGTTGATGTCCGGTGCCAAGGTGCTGATGTGCATATTCCTGATGTGGGTCGGTGTGGTTGTTGCTAAGGGAATTCTGCTGATCGTTCGGTTATTCTTGGGTGTGCAACGTAATTCCTCCGGGGTGAAGAAAGGACGTCCTCGTCCTTGTTTTTATCTTTTGCGGGGTGTTCAAGGTTCTTGGGGATGCCAGTATGTCCTGCTGTATTTTGCCTAAGACGTGGGCTTTTAATTTTGACTACTATTTTCTTCCTGTGGAGACAGACAAAGATCGTTATTCCGAAAACAATTACCGTAGTTGTTGACAATCCTCCTATTAGGCTGAATATCCAGGTTTGATGGGAAAACTGCTCTAGTTTGATGTTCTCGATGTGCTTTCTGTTGATGATAGTATGATTTGTTAAAGTTGAGATATTTGGTTGGAGTTTGACGTTCCAGTGAATTTTTAAGCTTGGAAATGCTCCTTGCAGTTCCTTGGTGGGGCTGATTATTTCTGTAGCCATGAAGGTTTTGTTGGCTACATTGATGCTGCAGTTATTGAATGTGATGAGGATGTTGCCTGATACGTTCCTATCGTCTGGTCCACAGCTTGATGATAATTTGGTTTTATCTGCATTTTGGATTAAAAGTTTATTCTCCGAAATTAGAGTGATTTGCATGTCCAGTGATTGTTGTGCATTACAATGACTTGCTAGACCCATGACTATTGGGTAGGTGCAATTGTCTTTCAATGACTTTAAGTCTGAGTATCGCTGAATGAATTTGTCTGGGTTAGCCGTTGTGAAGATTTGATCCTTCGACTTGACAATGAATCTCGGTAAATCGACTATTATTTTTCCGCTTACTGTGAGAGGGAAAATTTCGATAACTTCGGAAGATCTTTTTCTATCTCCGGAATTTCTAGTATGTATAATAATAGATCATGCTTGGTGACTATTTTTGGTGTGGCGAAATTAAGTGCTTCTTGTGGAAAGTCTAGTTTGACTCCTTGATCTTGCAATAGTGAGTCCATGAAAACTATCTCTTTTAGTGTAAGAAGCTTACTGCTTGCTAAAGAAATTTTCGCCCTTATTACTGTATCCTGGATTTCCTCAAGAACGTCGTTGATAGTGTCAATGTACAGTATTAGAGTTAAGGCGTCAATTTCCTCTAATATGAGTTTGTTGGTAATTGACTGTTGTTTGATTAAATTATTGATGGTGTATGATATCTCTTGAACCCTGCTGTTAATAACGTCGTTCACCCTAATCTGATGATTATTTTCGTTTATGAGCTCATTCAAGGTTCTGTTAATGAGCCTCAAATCGTCCGCGTCGGGGCTGCCTGCCATCCATTTCCATGTTTGACCGATTTTGTCCCAACGTTTGTGTCGTCTATTACTAATGGGTTTCAATTGATAAAAGTTGTTAACTAATGCCCTACTTTTTTGGAATAATAATTTTGATATGGGTAGTTTATTATCTGTTCGCTTGGCTATTTCGCTAAAAAGATGTATGTTAATCTCTATATTGGTCAAATTAATTGGATGAATAATTTTAGTTACACCTGTTTGGATTTTACATTCTCTAAGTTTAAATAAAAGTACAGGGTCAGAATAAAGATTTCGCATTTCCAAATATTGTGAATTGATCAATGTTGAAAATAGGTTAAAAAATATGAATGTTAATAACATGTTTAAGCTTGGGTTGGTTTAATCCTCTTAATTTTATTCTTGTGTCGTTTAATGTTTCTGCTGTTTTTAAAAGTTCTATCAGTGACTTCTTGTGCAATAGTTCGTCTAGCTCTAGGTTCTAATTTTTTCCTAATATTAGGTTTAATGAAAACCTCTTGTTGATCGTTAAAAATAGGGGGCTCTTCTTTATACTTATTCTGTTTGCTTTGTCTATCTGCCGCCTTGTCTAGATTTGATTTTACTTTAATGAAAAGTTCTCGTGCCGATTCGCCAATTTCTTGTCGGTTGACAACGTTCTCCTGATTGAACAAAACCTCGTTTGGAGTAAATCCCGTTGAAGAGTGGACACTGGAATTATAAAAGGAAACTGTTAAGTGGATAAGGGCAACTGTGTTTAAATTTGGAAATTTGTGTTTATTTGCGTTTAGCGTCTCTATTATCGTTGAGTGGGTTTTCTCAACCTGGCCGTTGCTTTCAGACGATGATGCGTATTTAAGGCAAGTTCCAATGCTGTCCAGATAGCTCCTTAGTTGAACGGACCTGAAAGTAGTCTCATGATCGGTGATTATTTCTCGGGGTGTTCCAAATGTAGCAAAATATTGCGCTAAAGCGTTTTTAACATCTATAAGGTTTTTAGTATCCATTGGTAACAGTTGGGCGTGTTTAGAAAATGCATCCACAAGTGATAAAAAGTTGTGTCTGTCTATCGAAAATATGTCCATATGGACTCTGTCCATAGGTTTATCGGTTGTCGGTCTGGGAGAAATTTTGATATTGTAGGGTTTCCTGTCATATTTATGGGTATTACAAATAGTGCAAGTGTTAACTAAACGTTTTATTTTCGCATGCATACCGGGGAAAAAGTAACTACGTTTCAGTTGGTTCTCATTTTCATTAATTCCTCTATGTGCACGTTCATGTTCTTTTGATATTGTTTAGCTATAATTTTTATATTTTGAACTATTTCCTTTGTTTTCTGGTAGTATCGTTGGATACTAACCCCTTCTATCATTTTATTTTGCCAAAGTTGGCATTTGTACGTGGACAATTCTTGTCTGTCCCCAAGGGTGGCAACGAGAATGTCTTTAATTTCAGAAAAAGACTGAGGATTGCCTGCAAGACATACTATGTCTTTCGCTCGGCCTTCAATTTTGTTTATTATAGCCATGGTGTACATTTCAAATTGTTGGTCAGATACTAGCGGTTTAAATGCGTTTAGAGTTTTTTCTGTAGTTTGTATCCAATTGGACAGTTGTTTCCTATTACCATCGAAAGACTGAATCGCCTTGATGGGATCGGGAATTCTAAATAGGTCGTTAAACGTTTGACGGGGATCAGATTGCAATGCACTGCTTTCCGTCGGACTGATGTTTTCTGAAGTACCGTTCCGCTGAGATAGCGCATTCAGGGTATGTTGTTGTTGGTTTTGTGTTTGTTGGATTGTATGTAGTGTTTGAGTTAGGGTGCTAAGCTCGGTAGCGATATCTTTAACTAAGTTTTCCATATTAGATTCGTCTATCGACAAAGAGCTCAATAATGGAATATCGGTTTTTAAGGGTACGTGTGAGTATTCCTCTGAATGATCCGATTGGGTATCCTCTGATTCCGAATCGGTTGGATTAGAATGAATGAAAAGTTGCCTAGCTTTGTGTAGGGCAGACTTATTCTTATTAACTTTAGGCATTCGATAGGGGATCGTGGGCTCTATCTTGTAGTTTTCCACACGAAAAAGTTGAATATACACCTATCTTGTAGTGTGCACTATTCAAATGTAGCACTAATTCTTCAAGAAACACCTATCTTGTAGTATGACTCTATTCAAATAAAGCACTGTCTGGGAGGTCTATCTTGTAGTGTCTCTCCAGAATGGAAGTATCACTTTTACACTTTATTAAAAAGGAAAAAGATTCACTTACCGGATGGTTCGGTCGTCAAGTGTTGGTAAAGCTGGCGGCGGCAACCTCGAGTCGTCTTCGCTTTGACAATCACAAAGAGATGGATGCGGCTGCTCTATCTTGTAGTGGCTGCTTCTCCGGGTCACACTTGGTGGGAATTTATTAGTATAACCGCCTATAAAAAGCGATTCCGCGGGAAAAGAATAGAGTTGAAAAAAAAAATTGTCCGATTTTGCTCAAAATCGCTTGGTATGTTCTTCATCGAAAATAATAAGACCCGTATTTTTTTATTTTTTTATAAGGGTGACCATGTTCGATATGAAGTTACCAGAACAATTGAAATTTTTCGAAATTTTTTATTTAAAAAAAATCATAACTTCTGAACCGCTGATTAAATTTTTAATATTTTTTTATAAATAGAAAGAATATTATTTTTTGTTTTTATTTAAAATATTTGATAAAACAATTCATGTACTCAAATTTGCTGAAATGTTAAATATATTTGTTTTTTATGATTTTCAAAATGTAGGACCACAACGTCTATTTATTTTTATATTTTTTTATAAAAATTCAAACATTTGTACACAACATATCAAAAAATCTTAAATGTTCATAAAGCCGTTTTTGAGTTAAATTTTTTGAAAATTTCAAGTTTTTTGCCTATACACACATGGAATGAGCATCATTTTCCATCACTTCAAAATAACTGCGGGAATCATTTCATTGAAGTTATCAAACTTATTCCTAATAAATTCATGATAACCATGTTTACAAATCTAGTTTATTTGTGAAGTAATGTACTTATCAAAAGTAGGGGAGGCTGGTCCAATTCTGACCCCATTACATGTAAGAACTATAAATCAGCCTCAAATTGTTTAAAAGCAGAGACCAACATTGCTAGGGTTTGCTCAGCCATGGTTTACGCTATAACAGGAGCCACTATGGTCCGTAAGCGTCCATATTCAGCATGAGTGCTCATAAGGATTGCAGGGGCCTACATGCCGAATTTGAGTTGTAGCGTAAACCACGACTGAGTAAACTTAACTCATATTTTGAATTATTCCACATTAGGGTCATTTTGAGTGAACCGAAACTAGAATACAAAATTTTTTAGAGTGTAGAACATTTTTTCTCAAATTTTGTAAATTTTGAAGTCCAAAGAACACAATTTCCGACCAATGCAATCTACGTTGAAATTCTTTGTGTAATGAAAGCTTTCCATTGTTATTATTAAAAATTTGGCAACCAGCGCTGTCTGAGAGAATCTTGGGAGGTTGGAATTGGCCACAGGGTCGGGATTGGACCAGGCTCCACTATATTGAGGAATTGGAGCTTAAAAATGCTTTGAACTAAAAGCAAGGGTTTGCTCAGATTACCTTCAATTAAAACTCATTATATAATTTGATTATTGAATTTTTATTTTTCATAATTCATAAAAACTACATAGCAAAATTTTTACAATTTAACGCACTTTTCTTCATCTGAAAACGAAAACCGTTTCACGATAATGTAACTTTCATTCATAGGCTTAAAGTAATGAAGCGATTGTGTCCCAGAGATTTGTTTTACAGGAGTATAACGGTTCTTTATTTTCTTTTCCATTGCATTGTAATCTTTTTCCGAGAAAATCTCGTAATATATTTTGGAATCTACTTTGGAAACAGCCCAAGAGTAAAGTTCGTATGCAGTTGTAATATGATGGCCTTGTAAACTTGCTTTTGAAGCGTTTCGCTTTAGAACGCCTATTAAAGCGTCACAAGGCCCTTTTCCATGGCAAGTGGCAAAAAAGTTCCACTCTGCATTAAGACCGAAGTCCTTGTACATGTGGCACAAATCGAAGGCAGTCATCTTAAAGGGTGTCCACGATGAAATTGCCACACTATGAAAATGCTCTAACTTTTTAACCGTTGGGTAGAATTTAATGAAAATTTGGGTGGATTTAGTTCATAGTGCATTATTTACATCCTGCAAGTTTTACTTAAAACTCGCGGAAATGGAGTCGAAAGAACAGCTCGTGCGTGATAAAATCTTGCGCATTCATCACGAGAACAAGGATCTCTCGCACCGTTCCATCGCTAAAACGTTGAGAATCGCGAATTCCACGGTGTCGCGAGTGATTAAGCGGTTCGAGGAACGGTTGACCACCGATCGGAAGCCCAGAAGTGAAGGAAAAAGTATTCCGTACAACACCAAAAATCACAACCGCGTAGTTGGGGCCTTCTACCGAAATCCGAACGCCTCCGTTCGGGATGTGGCTAAGAAGCTGCACCTAAGCCGAAGTTTTGTCCAGAAGGCCAAAACTAAGGCTGGGCTTCGAACGTTCAAGGTACAAAAGGCCCCTAGTTGCGACGAGAAGCAGAACAAGTCCGCCAAAACCCGTGCCAGGAAGTTGTACCTCAACATGCTGACGAAAGTTGAATGCTGCATCATGGACGACGAAACATATGTGAAGGCCGACTTCAAACAGATCCCCGGCAACCTGTTTTTCACGGCCAAGGATAAGTTCAGCGTTCCGGAGCATGTCCGCACTCAGAAGATGTTCAAATTTGCGAAGAAATTCCTGGTTTGGCAAGCCATCTGCACGTGCGGGAAGCGGAGTGCACCTTTCGTGACCCAGGACACGATGAACGGACAGGTGTACATAAAAGAGTGCCTCCAGAAGCGGCTGCTTCCTCTCCTGAAGGCCCACAACGTCCCAACATATCAAAAAATCTGGAATGTTCATTGAGCCGTTTTTGAGTAAATTTTTTTGAAAATTTTAAGTTTTTTGCCTATACACACATGGAATGAGCATCATTTTCCATCACTTCAAAATAACTGCGGGAATCATTTCATTGAAGTTATCAAACTTATTCCTAATAAATTCATGATAACCATGTTTACAAATCTAGTTTTATTTGTGAAGTAATGTACTCATCATAAGTAGGGGAGGCTGGTCCAATTCTGACCCCATTAAATGTAAGAACTATAAATCAGCCTCAAATTGTTTAAAAGCAGAGACCAACATTGCTAGGGTTTACTCAGCCATGGTTTTCGCTATAACTGGAGCCACAATGGTCCGTTAGCGTCCAAATTCAGCATGAGTGCTTATAAGGATTGCAGGGGCACTCATGCCGAATTTTAGTTGTAGCGTAAACCACGACTGAGTAAACTTAACTCATGTTTTGAATTAATCCACATTGAGTGAACCGAACTGAAACCTTACTGAAGAAACGTTTAAAACAATGGAGCACGACTGCTCAAATTGCCATGTTTAGAATAATAGTTACAGGAAACCTACTCCTAAACTATATGGTTATGCAGTGGAAAGGAGAACAAAGTTGTATAAAAGCTATTCCTACTTTTGTAATAACTGCTATTGCAGACTTTATCGCTTTATCAAGAAAGAAAACGAGCCAGCAACTCCAAGTGCAGTTAATCTAGAATGTGAAAATCAAAAACTCACCGTTTCTGAACCATGGTTAATTTTGGAAGAGCAATATCCTACTTTTTAAATTGGATTTTCAATATTTTCCAGTAGCCGCCCAAACAATTGTATTTTGGCTGGTTCAAGTGCAACGCATACTGTCTGCGTATGCATTTATCATCAGAATGTTAAATTAATGTTTAAAACCCTTAAGGTTAAGAAACTTATTCCTAACCATTTTAAAACGTATCTTGACTTGTTTTTTAAATTACTCTGTGAAAATCCTACAGAGAAATGTTGGTTGAAAATCTGTGATCATTGCCCGGGTACGCAGACACTGGAGAATGACCTGATGAATTTTCTTGAAAACATGGATTCCTTAGAATTTAAACAATAGAAGCAAACAGATCGTTGTCATCTAAATTCAATGCAGAAGAGTTTGTGGAAACATTTTTAGAAAAATTAAGCGAATTATCTCCGCATAATTTTATTGCAGAGCAACAAGGTTACTACTTAAAACAACTTAAAATTAATTTGGAAGCAACTGACTGCATTATAATTGCTGACTTCTCTGAAAATTACTCTTTTGTTATTCAGGACGCTATACAAGGTTCACAATGGGCAAACGCTCAATGCACAATCCATCCTTTTGCCATTTATTATGAGGATGAAGCACAAAATTTAAAGTTTACAAGCATCATAGCAATCGCAGAGTTTACTAAACATAACCATGTTGCCGGTCGGCTGTTTGTAACAAATTGTGTGAATTTCATTTAAAAAACCCGCATTAATCCACCGATGGTGAGACTGAACCCTTCTTACACTTCACCAGAATTACAAACTCAAATGTGGGCAATATTGTACTGGATACATATTTTCATCAGAAATTCCAAGAAGATTCAGAAATATTCAATATGCCATACATTCAGTTTATAAAGTGAACTATTTGTCAATCCTGAACGTATTGTTGAGCAATGTGATTAAAATATTACCATTAATAGTTCTTAATAACCTGTTTATGTTAGTTATAAAAGAGGTGAAATTACATAAATATTAGAAAATTCATATAATCAGTCCATAGAATGCATTATAAGACAATGCTAAGTGTCAATTTTGATTATCGATATGGATTCAAGATGCTTAATAAGTACATATTCGTTGCTGCTCTAATTCTATACAGTCGCATAGTGTGGCTAGTCCGCTGTATGTGCTATACAACACTCCAGATGCGACACAATAGAATGCAAGCAGCATCGATTGGTGTGATTGGTCTTGTTCGGTTTTGCACTGCAACGAGTATATTGTCATCTCACAATTATGTGCTCTCAGGTATTGTTTTGGTCATATCTCCATGAAGGATTATCCAATCATAATGAAATTTTGACCAGTTATTTATAGCTTTGATTTGGCACCAACAAAACTTAAATCGGTACACAAATAGCTCAGTATGTAATCGGAGACTAAACTGTTTGATTACTATTATAATAGGCCTTCGAGTACTGTTTCGTTCATATCTTCGTAACGAAATGTCCGAATGAAAAAAAAATCAATAGCGTTCTATTTATTTATTTATTTATTTATTATTAATCTCCATTTGACACTTTTGTCTTAATGAAGATGGACAGGGAAAAGACAATTTGAGACGGGAGAGGCTCGAATTGGCATAAAAACCCTGTCATATTCTTATATAAATAACATAAGATACAAATCAAACATTGACATGAATACAGCAATGAAGGAAGAGCAAAATAACTACAATATTCATAGATCACAAGCTACAAAAACATGTTAAGATGATAAAAAAAAAAAAAGGAAAATCAGTCGTTTTTTCAATTGTCGTTTAACATCCAGTGATCAACAAGTCATCTTTGTCCATAAGTCCATCGCATTTTATGTCAGATTCCTCAAATGATGTTGCATAACGGCAGCAGGGACGTGAAAATCAAAATGACTTGAAACGTCGTTGAAGCGAGATGCCATGAAGCGTATTGGGTCGTATTGGCCGTAATTAGTATTGCGGGTTGCCAAATGCAAAAAACTCCGCTGACGAAGGGAGCGTTCTGGTACATATATATTAATATCCGCAAGAATAGCAGGTACATCGATATCTCCAACAAGGACCTTGGCAACAAAAACTGCTTGCATGTCAGTCCTTTTTTTCTCCAGGGTTTCAATTCCTATTAACATACAGCGATGTTCATATGGCGGCAGATCAAGGCGGTCACGCCATGGTAGATGACGAAGAGCTAGGCGCACAAACTTTCGTTGGATCGATTCGATACGATCAACCCACACCAAACTAATACAGCAGATTCCAGAATCGATCGCACCAGAGCACAGTACAATGATTTCAAACATAGAGGATCAGTGAAACCATCGGTAAGCTTAAATATGAAACCGAGCTGTCTGTTCGCTTTCGAGATCACATCGTCAATATGAATTCGGAAGTTGAGCTGGGAGTCTAAAATCACACCAAGGTCTCTAACCTTTTCCATCCGTTCTAAAGCATGCCCATTGAGACGGTAGTGAAAAATGATCGGCAGACGTTTTCTAGTAAACGAAATAGTGTTGCACTTCGTTACACACAGCTCCAAGAGGTTCCGTTTACTCCAATCCGCAAATAAATCCAACAGTTTCTGCAGGTAGGTACAGTCCTCGATGCAGGTGATAACCTTGAAGATCTTCAAATCGTCGGCGTAGAAAACACGAGTTCCAGATGGTAGAATGAACGCAGCGTCATTAATAAACAGCGGAAACAGTAGCGGGCTCAAGTTACTCCCTTGTGGAACACCAGATGATATAGTAAACACATCTGAAAGCGATGAGCCTATCCTAACTCTCATAGACCGCCCGGACAAGTATGATTTGAACCAACCTACAAAAGCTATGGATACTCCGAGTTTCTCGAGTTTTCGAAGCAGAAGATCGTGGTTCACTCGGTCGAATGTAGCTTTGAAATCAGTGTATATAGCATCTACTTGCATGCCAGCGTCCATCGATCGAATGCACAAAGAGGTGAATTGCAAGAGATTTGTCGTCACGGATCTCTTTGGGTAGAATCCATGCTGGGCAGTAGATATATAGTTCTTGGAAGCAGCGAAAAGCTCTTGATTGACAATGATTTCAAAGAGTTTTGAACAAGCACTCAACGATGTTATTCCGCGGTAATTAGCAATGTTACAATTGTCGCCCTTTTTGTGAACGGGGGTCATGTCCGAAATCTTCCACGCGGTTGGGAATATCATTTGTTGCAATGAAATGTTGAATAGTTTGACAAATGGCAGCACTAAAACGCTCGAACATTTCTTCAGGATGCATGCAGGGATACCATCCGAACCGCACGTAACAGAGTTTTTAAGTTTACGTATCGCAATTTCGACGTGCTCCTCATTGATTTGAAAAATTCCAAATTCAAACCTGTCGGATGGTGTTTCACGGAGAGCTGCATATACATTCGAGGAAGAAATCGGCCTGTTCGAGAAAGCACTCTTAAAGTGATCAGCAAATAAGTCACACTTGATGGCATTGGTGCTAGAGGAACGATCATTGAGATACATAGACGAAGGTAATCCATTATTTTTGCGTTTCGACCGAACAAATGACCAAAACCGCTTTGGTTGCAAACGTAAATTTGTCTGTGTACGATCAATGTAGCGGGCATACATGAAGCGATTATATCTCATGTAGTTATTACTTGCCAGAACGAAGCGACGTTTCAAGTGAGGTGAACGATTACTCTTATATTTCCGAAGAGCTGCTCGGCGACGTCGTTTTAATCTGCGAAGATGGTTGTTTGTCCATGGAGGTTTCAATGCAGGTCGTCGAAGTGGCACATGCGTATCTATAACACGGCGAATCTCAGAGTTGAACGACTCAACGATTTCATCTATATTTCGAGTGCCATCCAAAAATTGCCAATCAATCAAAGAGAGCGCTTCATTCAACAGGTTATAATCGACACGATGAAAATCAGGCCGCGGATTGACATGTAATTGCTCAAATCTCACGGGTAGAGGCAATGTAACAGAAACGTCAATAGGAGGATGTGCAATGTCTGGATATACAAATACATCAAGCGCCTCAGAAATACTGCAACTGGGCAAAGCTGTATCGTTCACCAATATCAAGTCAAGAATACGAGAATTGGAATTCTTAATTGAGTTAATTTGTGTCAGACCGTTAAAACAAAAAGCATCATACAATACACCATCCGAAGTCGAAAATCGAGATGAGCCAGCATCTATATTAAGCCCGCCATCCTCTGAAGCAGTCCAACAAATGTTGGGATGATTATAGTCTCCAAACTGAAGCGCCATATCACATGGTTTCAAACTTGCCAAAACAGAACTTATAGATTCACTATGAAGCGTTATTAGATTAAGGTCGTCTCTACGGTCAGGAGGAAGGTATACTACTCCAATACTAATGGAACACGTTTGCAATTTAATCTTTACCCGTAACTGTTCCAATGTCACGCTAGTTGGGGCTGGGTCGACATAACAGCATAATCTAGAGGATACTGCTATCAAAACACCACCACCGCGACGCTTTTTACTATTCAGTGGATTACGATCCGTCCGAAAAACTGTGAATGAATTTCCAAACAGTTGAGTCGATAGAATACAATCGTCGAGCCACGTCTCTGTTAGTACTATCACATCATACTCCGCATCATGCACTGCCAGATAGAAATCGTCGATCTTCGTTCGAAGTCCACGAACATTTTGATAGTAGATGCGAAGTTGCGGTGAGATGTCGGAGGAAGAGATGCCTCTGAATTGAGTCGGGTGAACAGTAGAACCGCCTAAAGTGGGGGAATCTGGCGTGGTGCTGCAACACGGAGGCATATCAGGCACAGAAATGTTGCATGAAGATATGTACTTGCCTGTAAATAAGGGTTGGGAGACCCCATCACCGGACTCGACCACAGGACCAGAACGACTCTGATGGCAGGAAGCAGGACTAAGTTGCTGGCAGGAAACAGCTGGCGCGACTGGATCGAGTGGCTGGGAGTCTCCCATGAGGCAACAGGCAGCGCGTTCTGGTAAATATGAAATAATTACAGGCTCCAAAACTAACATCTGGTTGTCAGTAGTTGTCATCAGTGAAACATTCCGAGAAAAAACAGGTACATTCTCGCAACGACTACTTAGTGGTGCGATAGGGTCCGCTGTGGCGCTAAAACACGGACGCTGATCAGGCAGAGAAATGTTGTTTGAAAATGTGTACTTGCTTGGAAGTACTGGCTGGAGAATGGGGATGTTGTAGCTTCCATTTGCCGTCAACAGAACTGAAATTGGTTCACAGATGGCTGAGAAACCGATGTGACATTATTTGTAACGCACACACACACATACACACATTCCCATAGAACGCTATTGATTTTTTTTTCATTCGGACATTTCGTTACGAAGATATGAACGAAACAGTACTTGAAGGCCTATTATAATAGTAATCAAACAGTTTAGTCTCCGATTACATACTGAGCTATTTGTGTACCGATTTAAGTTTTGTTGGTGCCAAATCAAAGCTATAAATTATAAATAACTGGTCAAAATTTCATTATGATTGGATAATCCTTCATGGAGATATGACCAAAACAATACCTGAGAGCACATAATTGTGAGATGAAAATATACTCGTTGCAGTGCAAAACCGAACAAGACCAATCACACCAATCGATGCTGCTTGCATTCTATTGTGTCGCATCTGGAGCGTTGTATAGCACATACAGCGGACTAGCCACACTATGCGACTGTATAGAATTAGAGCAGCATCGATTGGCTCTAGTGGTCTGGTTTTGAACTGCAACGAGTATATTCGAAAATTACACAAAGTCTCCATTTACTATTTTCAACGAATATGTACTTATTAAGCATCTTGAATCCATATCGATAATCAAAATTGAAGCTCAGGATTGAAGCTTTGTTAACGCCAAATTAAAGTTATAAAATCTTCAAATAAGTGTTCAAAATTTCATTATGTTAACTTCCCTTTTTTACCCTTCTTACATCAATAGAAGGGTATTAAGATCGCTTGAAAACTCGACTTTTTATCCGAGGCCCACAGGGCCGAGTGTCATATACCATTCGACTCAGCTCGACGAACTGAGCACATGTCTGTGTGTATGTATGTGTGTGTATGTGTATGTGTGTGTGTGCGTTACAAATAATGTCACATCGGTTTCTCAGCCATCTGTGAACCGATTTCAGTTCTGTTGACGGCAAATGGAAGCTACAACATTCCCATAAAACGCTATTGATTTTTTTTTCATTCGGACATTTCGTTACGAAGATATGAACGAAACAGTACTTGAAGGCCTATTATAATAGTAATCAAACAGTTTAGTCTCCGATTACATACTGAGCTATTTGTGTATTTTAGTTTTGTTGATGCCAAATTAAAGCTATAAATTATAAATAACTGGTCAAAATTTCATTATGATTGGATAATCCTTCATGGAGATATGACCAAAACAATACCTGAGAGCACATAATTGTGAGATGAAAATATACTCGTTGCAGTGCAAAACCGAACAAGACCAATCACACCAATCGATGCCGCTTGCATTCTATTGTGTCGCATCTGTTGCGTTGCATAGCACATACAGTGGACTAGCCACACTATGCGACTGTATAGAATTAGAGCAGCATCGATTGGCTCGAGTGGTCTGGTTTTGAACTGCAACGAGTATATTCGAAAATTACACAAAATCTCCATTAACTATTTTCAACGAACATGTACTTATTAAGCATCTTGAATCCATATCGATAATCAAAATTGACACTTAGCATTTTCTTATAATGCATTCTATGGACTGATTATATGAATTTTCTAATATTTATGTAATTTCTCCTCTTTTATAACTAACAAACAGGTTATTAAAAACTATTAATGGTAATATTTTAATCACATTGCTCAACAATACGTTCAAACTGAAGTGATCGTCAGTCGATGCGAATCAAAACAAACCCAAAAAAGGAGAGAGTTCCTCTCCCATGTGCGCATCAGTAAACAGAGTGCACACAATAGATCGCTAAGAATAAACTATACAAGCCACAGTGGTACATGAGCGTCTTTCCATGCGTCAATTTTTGCCTGTTGAAGTGGCGGACTTGTTCCGTCGCTACAACCTACCCCGCAGTGGGATGTTAGGCAAAGATTGACGTCCATGGTTCGAGTACCATTGGATACATGCCCTTTCGCTCAATTTTCAAAAACATCTGTTAATTTTCCTACCTGCCGCACTCTGACGGACCTTTCAACACTTTCTCTTCACATCTTTCATTCTAGCCAAAACATTGTTGTTCACTCTTGGTGCCTCATGGTGATGAGCGAACATCTCCTTCTACATCATAATACGTTCAGGATTGACAAATAGTTCACTTTATAAACTGAATGTATGGCATATTGAATATTTCTGAATCTTCTTGGAATTTCTGATAAAAATATGTATCCAGTACAATATTGCCCATATTTGAGTTTGTAATTCTAGTGAAGTGTAGGAAGGGTTCAGTCTCACCATCGGTGGATTAATGCGGGTTTTTTTTCTAATGAAGACAGTCAATACAGAAATAAGATAACTGCTTTCAATTTGTGCCACATGTACAAGGACTTCGGTCTTATTGCAGAGTGGAACTTTTTGCCACTTGCCATGGAAAAGGGTCTTGTGACGCTTTAAGAGGCGTTCTAAAGCGAAAAGCTTCAAAAGCAAGTTTACAAGGCTATCATATTACAACTGCATACGAACATAACTCTTGGGCTGTTTCTAAAGTAGATTCTAAAATATATTACTTGTTTTTCTCGGAAAAAGATTATAATGCAATGGAAAAGAAAATAAAGAACCGTTATTCTCCTGTAAAACACAATCGTTTCATTACTTTAAGCCACAAAATGAAAATTACATTATCGAGAAACGATTTTCGTTTTCAGATGAAGAAAAGTGCGTTAAATTGTAAGAATTTTGCTTTGTGATTTTTTTTTTGATGAATTATGAAAAATAAAAATAATTAAATAATCAAATTAAATGCTGAGTTTTAATTGAAGGTAATCTGAGAAAACCCTTGCTTGTAGTCTAATGCTTTGAGATTTGGGCTCCAATTCCTCAATATAGCGGAGCCTGGTCCAATCCTGACCCTGTGGCCAATTCCGACCTCCCAAGATTCTCTGAGACAGCGCTGGTAGCCAAATTTTTAATAATACCAATGGAATGCTATCATTACACAAAGAATTTCAACGTAGAATGCATTGGTCGGAGAAATTGTGTTTTTTGGACTTCAAAATTGACAAAATTTGAGAAAAAACGTTCTACACGCTAAAAAAATTTGTATTCTAGTTTCGGTTCGGTTCACTCAAAATGACCCTTATGTGGAATAATTCAAAATATGAGTTAAGTTTACTCAGTCGTGGCTTACGCTACAACTCAAATTCGGCATGAGTGCCCCTGCAATCCTTATAAGCACTCATGCTGAATTTGGACGCTAACGGACCATTGTGGCTCCAGTTATAGCGTAAACCAGTGGTGCTCTGGTAGATGCTTGCAGCGGGCCAAAATGAAATTTTGCGCCAATGCCACGGGCCGCAATGAGTTATTTTTAATGGCTTGAACTAATTAATAAAAAACAGCTTATTTTGAGGACACGTTACAAGTAGATATACCTGAAATGTAAAGCAATGCTCTTTCTTCTAAAATAAAAAAAATTACAAACAACAAAATGTAGATTTATATCACATTTAATTTATTTGAAAATCAATAAAAAAAACTTTTCGCATTTTAATACATAATTCACTTACACTTTTCTTGAGCAAGCTGTGGCTGATCTCAATACTTCATGCTAGAGGTCGAAATTCGCAATTAATTGTCCAAATGTTCATCACTTATCTTATTTCTTGCTTTTGACTTTACTTGCTTCATCACGGAAAACAGTTGTTCACAAATGTATGTGGATCCAAACAAAGAAGCTACGAAAAGAGCATGATTTCGCAGCTCTGGGAAGCGCTCTTCCGGAACAAATTTGGCATGGAGCTCCAACAAATCATGTCGATCAAATTTTTCTCGCAGCTCCGTGTCGCACTGTAACTCAATTTATTCCAGCATCAACACTGAATGGAGCAGAAAAAAGTTTTAGAATTTTTTCATGCGCTTTGAAATCTCCAAATCTACGAGAAAAATCATTTTTCATTGTTTGGAGTGCGTCAACGTATTTTTTAGTCAACGTCACATTGCATTTTCCAAGAGTAGGGAAATGGGTAAAATTTAGAATTTTCATCTGTTTCTCCCACAACACGAGTTTGTTTTCAAATGTACTGATTTGATTAAACATGCTGTGCACCAATTTGCCTTTACCCTGGAGACAAATTCAAATCGTTCAGGTACGTTGTAATGTCAGTCAGGAAAGCCAGATCTGTCACCCACTCCGCATTATCGAAAAACTTCACTGATTTACCTTTGCTCTCCATGAATTCGACGATTTCTTTGCGAAGATCAAATACGCGTCGCAGCACCTTTCCCCTGCTCAGCCAACGTACCTCAGTATAATATGGTACGTCACCATATCCTGCATCCGTGTCTACTAGAAGAGCCTGAAATTCTCGATGGTTCAATGCGTGCGATCGGATGAAATTAACTATTTTGATGACATCTTTCATGACATCTTTGAATCCCACGCTTTTGGCGCAGAGGTTCTCCTGGTGCACGATGCAATGGTACTGGGAGAATTGCTCTGACACTTCAGGTAATTTTCGAATTTTCCATTAAATGATTAAGCACAGAGAACAGACAAACAAGCTCAAACATAATTCATAAATAAATAAATAAATTTAAACATACATAAATGTATGAAGAAAAATACCTAAAATTTAACACCATCCTTGGTACTAAATTTTCCAAGGCCGTAAATCTGATAAAGCTGAATATTTTGCATAAACTTGTATGCAATCCTTCAAGTAAGAAGTAAGAAGTAAATAAACTTACGGCCTGATGCCATCGCCAAATACATCAAATGTCCATAATAAATGTGATAATGCCAGTACTGTCAAAAGGCGACGTTCAAAATAGCACAACATTTTAGGCAAGAATTTTAAGGAGCTTGCACGTCTTTACACTGCGGTATAAGCTTGAATAATTTAAATAAGATGGAAAACAAAATACATACCACACATAGCGGGAGCTCCATCGGTAACAACTCCGGACATTTTCTTCAGCGGTAGATCAAACTTTCCTAGAACAGCGCTCAGAGCATTAAAGATATCAATGCCCTTCGTCGTTCCTTTCATGGGGAAAAGGCTTGCCAATTCCTAAGTCACCTCAAATTTCTTAAATATGCCGCGGATAAAAACTGCCAATTGAGCTGTGTCAGATATATCCGTGCTCTCATCCAGCGCCACTGAATAAAATTCAAAGCTGGCAACTTTTTCCTTCAAACTCAACACAAGATTTTCAGCAATGTCTTCAACCCGTCTGGTGATGGTCGCCCGCGACAAACTCACTTGCGCAAAGATGCGACTTTTTTCGGGACAATTCATTTGAACCACAGCTTCCATACATTCCTTAACAAACTCGCCATCAGAAAATGGCTTCGAATGGGAAGCGAGTTTTTCTGCGATAATGAAACTTGCCTTTGTGCACAACTCGTTTTCTTGCTTTCTTCTCACAAAAAAGTTTTGCTGGCTACTCAAATTTCCCCTGAACTCAGCACATTTTTCAGCCCGCGCCACACCGACATATTTATCCATTTTTGACGCATGTTTCGACTCGTAGAGACGCTTCACATTAAATTCCTTCATAACTGCAACAGCTTCGTTGCAAATCATACACACCGGTTTTTGATTAATGCATGTAAAGAAAAACATTTCAGACCACTTCTCCTGGAAAACACGTCCTTCATCAGCCACTTTCCGTTTTTTGCTAGTGCTGGCTTCCATTTTCACTGAATAATTGCTCGAAACTTCTCAGAACTACGCACGCGACTACAGAACGGAACCAATTGTCAACAGACACTGAATGGTGAAAGTGAATGAACCTGTGGTTGGGGAAGCGAAAATATGACTGCATTCTCTCTTTCTTTCTATCCCGCCTTTTTGGTCATTCATCATCTGTGTAACAAGCACGGTAAAAATTGTTCATATAAAACTATGAGAATCACAATTATTGTACAGTAAGAAATGCAACTCAGATCGAACAGCAAATAGCTACATATTCAATGAATTTCTCATATTTCTCAAACGTTATCGTGGGCCGCATGCGGCCCGCGTGCCGCAGGATGAGCACCTCTGGCGTAAACCATGGCTGAGTAAACCCTAGCAATGTTGGTCTCTGCTTTTAAACAATTTGAGGCTGATTTATAGTTCTTACATTTAATGGAATCAGAATTGAACCAGCCTCCCCTACTTATGATGAGTACATTACTTCACAAATAAAACTAGATTTGTAAACATGGTTATCATGAATTTAGTAGGAATAAGTTTGATAACTTCAATGAAATGATTCCCGCAGTTATTTTGAAGTGATGGAAAATGATGCTCATTCCATGTGTGTATGGGCAAAAAACTTGAAATTTTCAAAAAATTTAACTCAAAAACGGCTGGATGAACATTTAAGATTGTTTGATATGTTATGTAAAAATGTTTGAATATTTATAAAAAAATATAAAAATAAATAGTCGTTGTGGTCCAACATTTCAAAAATCATAAAAAAACAAATATATTGAACATTTTAGCAAATTTGAGTACATTAATTATTTTAACAAGTATTTTTAATAAAAACAAAAAGTAATATTCTTTCTATTTATAAAAAAAAACATTAAAAATCGAATCAGCGGTTCAGAAGTGATGATTTTTTAAAAATAAAAAATTTCGAAAAATGTAGATTTTTCTGGTAACCCTATATCGAACATGGTCACCCAAATAAAAAAAAATAAAAAAATACGGGTCTTATTATTTCCGATGAACAACATACCAAGCGCTTTTGAGCAAAATCGGACAACTTTTTTTTTCAACTCTATTCTTTTCCCGTAGAATCGCTGTGTATATAAAACAAAATTAAAATTACCAAAATTATAAACTAAATAAATTACGTGACATTTTTTGCCAGATTTTAAGAAAGGTAATATCCACGTAATATTCACGAAAATATGGAAAAGATTTTCGGGAATATTCCAGTTTCAAGCGATAATTTAAAGAGCAACGGAGTTGTAAGTTCCATAGCTAGGCTCTTCAGGAATACAGGGGGAATATCGTCAGGTCCTTTCCTTTCGAGGCAATGCAACGAAGAAGTGTATGAGAATTATTTGAAGTGTTATTAGTCGAGTTATTAGTTCGAGACACTAAAGAAGTCTGCACATTGTTGACGAAATACGCGTTTCTGTCAAGATAAGCAAAGGTAGTTGGAATTAAATAGAACAACTAATTTTTCTTCTAATTTCTAGTTATGTGGAAGGAAGGAAAGAAGGAAGAAGAAACGAACCGCACCGTTTGCTTGTGCACAAGACGAAGAGAAATGTAATAAATTGCATTAAAATTATATTTTCTTTATTTGATCGTTACTCGCTCCTAATTAAGTCATAATCTATTGATAAACATTATATGATTTGATCAGATATGTTGTAAGATGTGATATCATCAATTATTCATATCCAAAGAACAATTTGAACAAAATGTGTAATTCCTAGGATATACTCGAATTTATTTATTGCTGTATGTGCTAAAGGAACGTCCATTAATTACGTCACGCAAAATGTGGCTATTTCAAACCGCCCCCCCCCCGTTGTCACGTTTTTTGTATGAACCTTCAAATTTTGTTGTATGGATCGTGACGTTTTCCTTGACCCTCCCTCCCCCCTACCACGTGACATAATTAATGGACCTTCCCTAACCGGACACACGACGTGACGTGGAAATATTTCAGTTTACAAGCATCAAATTTTGTTTGATTCGAAATGTAACGCAAAACTACTGGTCATCGCTATTTCTGAAAAAAAAATGCAATTCTCATGGAGGTTCTGCGACAAACAAGTGTGTAGTTAAAAATTCGATAATATTTTGTGTCTAAAAGTTTAATACTGGCACTTATTCCCATACAGTTAAGCGATTATAGTTTGAATTTTCCTTGAACATAATATAATCGACTTGTGTGCACATATCAAGCCCAATACTTACCACTTGTTGTCAGGACTAAGCACCAACTGCTGCATAATCCCTTCCACACCCGGATTTACATCACGTGTCAAATCGGAAGTGGACAAATCCCACGTGATAAATCGAGTTGAAATTGATACCATGTAGCGATAATCGCTGGTGAGACAGAATCCAAAAACCGCAAACTGGTGTCCTTCGAGTGAGTACTGTCGTGCCAGGAAAAGGGATGGAGGAAATATACGAAAGACAAAGAGATAAAATTTAAAAAAATAGACAAAATGAATGCACATTTCGCTAACGAGAGGATTACCTTTAATGGACCACCCGGTGTGTGCAGACAGTGGTTCAGTGGTATTAAAGCGGAGTCTTTAGGGCCAGATTTATCACACGCTTCAAGCAACATCTTAATGTTGGGATTTCCACCAATTTCTGGCAGCAAACGGCCGATCAACTGCGCTGCCAACATGTTTGGATAGACACCGAGAATGGCACCGCCTAGCCGAAGGGCATCAGCAACCAACATTAGTTCACGTTTGGCATCTTTATCGTCAATGTTCGCCGAAGCATCTTCGAAATCTGCTAACACGGCTTGCAAGGGGCAACTCGATAACTTTGCGTGCAACCAGTCATAGTTGAATAGTACGTTTTCATACAAATCGGTAAAACGTCGTGATCGGACCAAATGGAAGGGAAGTTCGCCAAACTGAAAATAAAAATTATGTTTTGATATACATAAACTATCGCTTCATATTTATCATAACCTTTCTAAGATTGTATCGAGTGACTTTTCCTTCTTTATTTGTGAAAACCAATGGTTGAACTGGAACTTTTCTATCAGCGATGCCTTCTTTGTCCGTCAGACCAAAGCGGTGACGTTGAATTTCTGTGTATTTGAATGGTTTCGGTTTACCACCCCAGATTCCTAGATAATAATCAGCGATCATTGAATGAAAATAGATTGCCATATTCATGTTCTTAAAGTATCGTTCCTTTGCGGTGTCTCTGAACTGTCTGTGGTACCAATTCATTACGTTAACTCCATCTGCTTCCCGTTCACTGAGATAGTTGGGCAGGTCATTGCGGATTCGTGTCCACAGCAAAGGAGGAATTCGCCGAACTGGCGGCAAATGGTACTGATAGACATCATCCAGTACGCGATCATCAAGTGAGATCAAATCTTCTAGTTCACTTTCCGAAAGGCCTGACTTTGCCGCAGTGATGTAAGCCAGAGCATGGAATACTAGGATTCGTCCGTGCTGCTTTTCAATACGTTCAAAAAGCATCATAATACTATCCATGACAGTCGAAGCTAGATGGGTATCCTGTGGTCGAGTGTAGCTTCTCCAACGACAAATTTCGGCAAACACAAGTTTGACGAAAATTGGGAGAGAGCATTTGCCAATCGCGTTTGCTACTAAGCGCCACTGATAATTGGAGAGATCCCGACACGCAGTTGCCATCCACATTTTGATCACATTCATTGCAAGCTCCTCGCCCAATGCTGTTACTTCGATGAAGTTTTCTTCAATATCGATCATTCGGCGCAGCAAATGATATTCCTGAGATACCACTGGGTTAGACTCCTCAGCAGCACAAGTAACAATGATCTTGTATGGCAAAAATTAGTATTGTTTATTAAACGTGTGAAAACGGGTTA
The DNA here is from genome assembly GCA_034211315.2 of Aedes japonicus. Taxonomy (NCBI): domain Eukaryota; kingdom Metazoa; phylum Arthropoda; class Insecta; order Diptera; family Culicidae; genus Aedes; species Aedes japonicus. The sequence goes on from JASCZW010003764.1 coordinate 23,997, forward strand.
GAAACTTACCCTGCAAAGGGGTGGTAGACGTGTAGGCAGCCAGGAAACCTTACTTGAATCCTGAGTTCCAGTTAGTTGATCAACCGAGTCGAGAAAAAGTAATAAAGGTTGCTGTTCACTAGCATAAGTTAGAAGTTGTTTGAAATGTGCAGTTAGAGGAACCAAATCGTCCGGTATTTGATCGAAAGGAAGCATAAAGTTGTAGGATATCTGCAAGAAATAAAAGTGTAGCGGGCTGAGAATATTTAATGTTTCAGTTTACGAGCCTGTTGGCAGATTGAAATCAAAGTAGGCGTCAGGGCACTTGAATCCGGTGTTGTGCCTAGGAAACGTATGATGCTTATCGGTCTAGCTTTGGAGAACCACTCGGTAACTGTTAAAGCAGCACTTTTGGCCAAAAGCGATGTCTTTCCGCAACCTCCTTCCCCGTACAATACTAGTGGTTTTTCACATGATCCCAGCATATAATTTTTTACTCTTTTCAGTTGTTCCTCACGACCATAAAATACTTTGACGGAATTATTACTGGCATGCAAATGTTGAAGAATTTCTGTTACAATTTGACCCTGTGCACTAGAGTCCTCTTTGCGCATGGCACGATCTACAAGTTTAGTAATATTTTTATAGAAATGCGTTATGAAATGATTAAGGTACTCCTCGTGAGTTTCAACATCCAGCCCTTCCCGGCCGATCCATTCGATAGTATATTTTTGAAGATTGGATGCCTCGATCCGGTTTGGAACTCGCACATCTCGAAGATCAGCAAGGAGCTTACAAGCTTCAGTGTCCAAGCTCCGATTAAGAATATCCACGTAGAGAGATGCCTTTTTTAGGTTTTGCAAATTTATGTTGTTGATGTAGCGAATATACGCCAAACAGTGATTTTTAGTGTTCTTCACATTCAGACATCCGTTAATAACCTCTCTTTCAGTGACTAAAATAGTTAGTTTTTCATTTCAAACAAAAATAGTTGTAACGTGGAAATGTGTGTAATATATTTACCAGACATAAAATAATTATGAGTCTGATCTTTGTCCAGTTTCCCTTGAGCAAAAAGAGAGGCTGCACCTTTGCGGAACAGTTTTTGCATCTTCGTCATTGTATCCCACCAAACAGCTTGATCTTCTGCTTGTAGCTTTGGAACACGCTATTGAAAAAATAACAATGAAAAAACAATCGGAATTATTTAACATTTTTTGTAGGGAAAGAATTTAGCTTACTTTATTGTTAAAGTTGGTCAAAATCGATGAGATCGGTTGAAGAATAGAAATTGGAGGAACAGCATTACTATCTTTTTTGTACCATAGATCCAATAGTGAGACATCGATGCCCATTGATGCAAGATCATCTCTGTATGTGAAAAGCATATGTTTATGTTACTTCTTCTTTACCAAGTTTTTTTATATAATATTATATAACCGACCTGATAAGTTGCAACTCTGACGAAAGAATATATGTTGGTATGGGCCGGTATCCATACTTTTGACCGAGAAAAACCACAAAATTTGGACCCATCGATAAACGTTGACAATTTCTGATTTCTCGCATGCACAGTTCAGTAGTCATATGATCATCGGTTGCTTCATCTCGTACGCCCCATCTCATGTCTACAACCTACAAGAAGATATGAACTTGGGTTTAATAAATTAATCAGGAAATCTTTTGTCTAATTTTTATCATAAAAAATCATATAGAAATAAGAAAAATATTGTGCTTATGCCTTACGAATGCATGAAATTTTTGTGCATTTTTCTCCATAAACTAAAACTATTAACTAGAAATTAGAAGAAGAATTAGTATCTTCCATTTAATTCCAACTACCTTTGCTTATCTTCGACAGATACGCGTATTTCGTCTACAATGTGCAGACTTCTTCAGTGTCTCGTACTAATAACTCGACTTAAAGAAAACCTTCGCCACCTGCCGTATATATACTATTTTCTAAATACAAAGCGTTTACCTATCATTATGTTGTTTATACCTATCTTATTATTATTTTGTTTATATCTATCATGATTCAAAAACAAGTGTACTTAATATCTACCTCACTTTTTTTTTCCATCCATACCTAACCTACTTATTGTGTAGCAGCGGGTGCTCCGCTTCGTCGGGTTTGATTTCGTTTGGGTATTAAGTTGAAGAGCCATGTGTAACCGTTGCCTTGGTCTTTGTTAAGTAGATTTGTGTTCTGTTGTTTGTTTATTTCTAAGCTTTCTGCGACGTCTAATTTCCAGGGTGTAGATGTAGTCCGTAATATTGTGATGTCATTCGTCGTTATGTCGTGATTTTCCGTGAAGATGTGTTCTGCGACTGTTGATTTGAAGTTATGTGAAATTCCTTTCTCGTTCTGTTTGACAGCCTTAGTCACCTCCGCTAGATGCTCCTTGAACCTTGTTGCCAAGGTTCTCTTTGTTTGACCTACATATATTTTGCTGCAGTGTTTACACTTGATTCTGTATACCCCTGCTCTGCCTAAGGTGTCTACTGAATCTTTGGTGGAGCCTAACATCGATGTTAATTGGTTGTGCCTACTGGAAAAAACTAAGTCTAAACCAAATTCCCTATGTCGTGGTTTTAGCTTTTGTGTAATGTCTTTATCGAAGGGGACGGATACACGTTTCAGGGGTTCAGGTGAGTCTGAGAGGGTTGTTTGTGATTTCCTATGAAGATGTTTTTCCTTTTTGTTGATGATCGCTTGAATTGTCCTCTTTTCGTACCCATTGAGTCTGGCAGTTTCGAAGATATATATTAATTCTTTGGCTTTTCCAGTTTTATTGAGAGGAAGGGTCAACATCCGGAGGATCATGTGGTGGAAAGTGGCCATTTTGTGCTGAAAAGAGTGGTTTGAAGTGTATGGGATGACTCTTTGGGTGTTTGTGGGTTTTTTGAAGATTTCAAACTCTAAAGGAGATGGCGACAATGATTCTCTCTTTACTAGAAGGTCGAAGAATGCAAGTTTAACATCCTTTTCTATTTCATGGGTGAACTTAATGTCTTTGTGGAGATTGTTGATTTCTTGAAGAATCAGGGAGAGATCGTCTTTTTTCACGACGGCGAAGATGTCGTCGACGTATCTACACCAACGAGTTGGGAGTAATCTTTTCGCTTTTAGGATTGTTTCCAAATTCGCCATAAACAGTTCACAGAGGAATGGGGATAGAGGATTTCCCATAGGGGCTCCTTTTAATTGTTTATAGAATGATCCTCTGAAAGTGAAGTAGTTCTCTTCCATGCAAAGTCGGGTCAGCTTAAGGTACATCCGTACCTTTTGCTTCCATGTTGTGTCATCTCCTTGTTTCTAAAGCCAATCTTCTAGAAGGTTAATTGCGTCCTTGATCGGTACGCTAGGGAAAAGGGCTGTGACGTCGAAAGATACCATTACTTCATTGTCATTTATATGACCTGATGACTGTAGCTGTTGTACAAATTCCTGGAAGTTGCGAACTGAGCTTGTTGGGAATTGCTTGGAGATACCTTGAAATTCTTTTACTAGCCATTTTGGCTTATGGGCTGGAGATCCTACAGATGAAACAATCTCCCTCATTTCGTTTCCGGGTTTGTGGACTTTTGGGAGGCCTTTAATTCTGGGGAGGATGGGGTTTGGTTCACGAAGACGGACTGCTGCATCCCCTAATACTGCTTTACACTATTTGGTTGTAACCGCGTATCCTAATCCTTTGTTGAGATGAATCAGTTGTTCTTCACGTGAATGCGGTCGTCGTTCGGTTAACAACCAGTCCTTCAATGGAGTGGACCATCGGTGTCGTGTTGATGGTGGGTGTAAGTGTGGTCTGTTCCTTGGTGTGATGTGTGGTCCGAGTCTGTTGGGATTCTATTCTCAGCTTGTTGAGTTTCCTATCGAGAACCGTTCGTTTCCTATTCGATTCGCATTCCTCTGCTACCTTGACTCGGGATAAGAACTCCTGGAACTTTACGGGATACTCCTTGGCTAACTTCAGGTGCAGAGAATAGCACTCCAAAGTTTTCCGGTCCAGTTTGTTGAATAGTCGTTTGATGCTGTCCTTGATGAATTCTGCTTCGATTTTCCTGACGATGTGGGCGGGTGTCGATGTTCGTATTTTAATCTTATGACTTACTGGTACAACTTTATATTTTTAGCATTTCTTCAGAAATGCTACGTCCTTCCTAAGTGTCCTTCCTAAAACTATTAGTTTGTATTGAGATAATAACACATGATTTTCAGTTACAGTGAAGAAGATTATTGACGCGTTTTTTTTTTAATAATGATAAAACTAATTCAATCAGTGCTGAATACTTATAATATTGTGGAAAACTTACTCCAAAATAAACATGGTTGGAAATGTAGCTATGAATTTTATTACAATACAGCATAAAGCATCTTGCGAGTAAATCAAATTGTATCTTAGGTACATTTTTTGAGCATGGAAATTTATGGACATTATAAAGGGTGATTCGGTCAAAATTTGGTCAAGGGAAAACGCGTGTGAATTGGTGAAATCGTTTATTTAAAAAATCAAATTAAATTTCTTTTTCAAGTTCAATTAGTATAAAATTCAGGAAAAATATTCAGTTAGGCTTCCGCTTTTCCAAATCCGAATTGCCGGGCCTTACGCTTGACCCCTGCCATCAGATTTTGTACAGCCACCTTGTCCACCTTCTTCGCCGCAGAAAGCCAGTTTGCCTTGAACTGCTGCTCGTCCTTAGCAGTTTTTTTGGTCTTCTTTAGGTTCCGCTTGACAATAGCCCAGTATTTCTCAATTGGGCGGAGCTCTGGCGTGTTGGGAGGGTTCTTGTCCTTGGGAACCACCTGCACGTTGTTGGCGGCGTACCACTCCATGGCCTTTTTACCGTAATGGCAAGATGCCAAATCCGGCCAAAACAGTACGGAACAACCGTGTTTCTTCAGGAAAGGCAGCAGACGTTTATTCAAACACTCTTTCACGTAAATTTCTTGGTTGACAGTCCCGGAAGCTATGAAAATGCTGCTTTTCAAGCCACAGGTACAGATGGCTTGCCAAACCAGATATTTCTTTGCGAACTTTGACAGTTTCGTGTGCTTGAAAATATCTGCTACCTTTCCCCTTCCTTTTGCCGTATAAAACTCCTGCCCCGGAAGCTGCTTGTAGTCGGCTTTGACGTAGGTTTCGTCGTCCATTACCACGCAGTCAAACTTCGTCAGCATCGTCGTGTACAGCCTCCGGGATCGCGCTTTGGCCGTCGTATTTTGTTTATCATCGCGATTTGGAGTCACTACCTTCTTGTAAGTCGAGAGTTCGGCTCGTTTTTTGGCTCGATGCACGGTTGTAGACGATACACCCAGCTTATTTGCGGCATCTCGGAGAGATAGGTTAGGGTTTCGCTTGAAACTACCGGCAACTCTCTTTGTCGTCTCTGCGGCTTCCGGTTTTCGATTTCCCCCTGATCCAGACTTCCTGGCTGTCGACAAACGTTCCCCAAACACTTTAATTACATTTGTAACGGTTGATTTGGCAACTTTTAGCGATTTTGCCAACTTTGCGTGCGAGTAGCTCGGATTTTTGCGATGCGCGAGCAAAATTATGATACGCTGCTCTTCTTGCTTGGACGGCATTTTGACAACTGAAGAGTGAATTCCAAAATCAAAATAGGAGCAACATTATATATA